>CM029384.1:18955157-19170157 GCA_017165825.1 Hepsetus odoe
CTCACTTTGCATTTTGTAAATTGATAAAAATAAACAATCATTATTTATATTTCTGAAAGCATTCTTTGTTTACAGCATTTTTTCACACCTGCCTAAAACTTTTGCACAGTACTGTATTATATATATATATATATATATATATATATATATATATATATATACACACATACACACACACACACACACACACACAGATTAATCTAGGAATTCTGCTAAACTGTAAAGCAAAATAAAAGGAGAAAAATGTGTCCCATAGCTGAAAAAACATGCAGCTATCATGAAGCTTAAAGATTGTCTGTACAATTATCCAGACTACTTTTGTAGTAAGGGGAAAATAATGAACATTGGATTCTTTAATTAGAAATATCACTGAAAACCAACCTGGTTTGCAAGAGGCAGATCCTGGCGGAACATTGCCTCGGCCATATCCTTCAGGGCTGTCAACCCAGCTCCCACAACCACCAGGTGGTTTACCCCATGCTGACGTGCCATTGTCCACATTTGCTGCAGGGGGTGCTGGTTCTCCCCATGAGGGCTCAGGTTTGGAGTGGACACTTGGCATATCCCCCCATCCTGCAAAAAAAATACAGGTAACCTCAGGAACTTTGTGAGGTTCTTCACCTCTACCCCCTGCATTCTAACTATTCAATTTCCCTCCTTTCCATTCACACGTGTATTCTGCCTTTGCCCAACTGACTTTCATTCCTTTCCTCTCTAGAGCATATTTCCACCTCTCTAGGATCTCCTCAAGCTGCTTCCTACTCTTTTTGAGGCACTTGACATGGAGTTCTTGCAAGGAGTGATTAAAAAAAGGGGAAAACATAGGGCATAGGTGGCAGGACTGCTGAAGATTTGCACAAAGGTGAACATTCCCATACTTTACTAAATGTATCATTACTTCTGTGAAATAATGGCTAAAGTTTAAATAAATGTTACCACAAATCTTACCACAGAAAACCCAGAGCATAAGCACAACTACTTAAGTGTAAGTTAACTTCTATAACTGCCATGGAACATGTCCACCATTTCATAAAGGTTACAAAATGTATTTAATAGCTACATGATTTTTTTCCTTTTTGATGCACTCTTGTAATAGAATACTAAAGTGATCAAAAAGCAGTGCAGTAAAATGGGTGGATGCTTTTCACAAATTCCTACTCTATGTTCCTGCTCCTTAAATAGAAGCATGCAAAAAGGGCTGAGTGGAATTCAAGTGGATGGCAGAAAAAGCACTGGCATTAGAAGGACTGATCAGCAGCCCTGACAATACCAGGTTTAGACTGCCTTATCAGAATGGGAGATGGCAAGAGATGGCAGGGCAGGGTGTCAGACATCTTTCACCCAGGCTAGCCCAACTCACACACTTTACCCAATCTCCAACTCTGTTTGTATGATTGTTCTCATTGAGAAAAGCATGAGCAATATTTTCAGTTTGAGCCAACTTGGGTGGAAGTCAGTAAGGCCATTGTGTTGTTGGAAGAACAAAGGGCAACTTCCTTCCATATGGGGAGGGGAAATGCTTGGTTTAGAATGTCTTATACCAGAGCTTATGTAATATGCCTAAATTAAACAATGACCTTTACTTTGGCCAAGATTTTGACTTTGTGGTTAGCATTTGGACATTATTTTCAGCATTTTCCTAACAGGTGTGAAATGTATTTACTTTGCCATGCTACCTATTTTACCTATTAGTATAAATATTAATAACTACCTCAATCATCTCAGCCAACCTTTAAATCTTAGCACAATAAAATTAGCAAAACCCGAACAGCTTCATCTTTTTCTTATTACTGCTCCTGCATATCTATGTCCATTTCATCTCCAGCTCTCCAGGATTTCCTCAAGCTACTCCCTACTCTAAGGACAGATCACAATGTCATCTGCAAACATCTTAGTACACAGGGAGTCCTGTCTAATATTATCTGTCACCCTATCCATCACCATTGGAAACAAAGGGCCCAGTGCTGATCCTTGATGTACTTTAAACCTCTACTTTAAACACATCCATCATTCTTCTGTGCACCTCACCACTGTGACAATGCACTCATACATTTCATATACCACTCTGACTTACTCTTCTGCGTTTTTCATATAATACCATGACTCCTCTCTAGGCACCCTGTCTTATGCCTTCTCCAAGTCCAAGGCACAAAGCAACTCCTTCTAACCACTATACTTTATCATCCGCACTGCCAGAGCAAACATTCCAGCTGGAGTCCTCTTTTTGGCATGAAACCATAATGCTGGTCATAAATGATCACCTTTTGTCTTATCCAAGATTTCACTACTTTTCCCCATAACTTTTGGTTATGGGGAAAATAAATAACTGTTATTCTTGAAAATCGGTACCAGTACCACTCCTCAGGCATCCTCTCACTTTCGAAGATTGTATTAAACAAACTGATTAGAAAACTTCACTGTCAAAAAAAACCCAAAGTAAGATAATAAATATTTAGAGCACAGCACAAAACACACAAAAAAGGTTTCTCACCTGGAGTCAATACTGATGCTCTGGTGTGAGGGGCCACAGTTTGATGAGTGCTTGCATTGTCGGTAGATATATGGTTGTTGGCTGTGCTTGGCCCTCCATGGCCATGGCCCTGAACATGAGGCTGATTATGGTGGACATGGTGGTGATGGTTGCTGGGAGGATTGCTGGCATTTCCAGGGCCTGCTTTACCCTGCATTCCAGGATTGTTTCTATCCCAGAGGTTGACTGTCTTGTTATAGCTGCTTGGATCACCCCAAGCTGAGGTACCGTCATCAATTTCCATCTTGCGTCGGATGGAAGGTGGGGATGGTTCTTCCCAACCTGTGGCCTCTCCAATATGATTATGTTTAACTCCTCCTCCATTTCCTCCACCCCAACCAGAAGTGCTCTGCTTGACGGAGCCTGGACCTCCCCAAGATCCCATGCCCCCACTACCACTATTGTCATTGCTGCCTTCCTGAGGCTTGTTGCTCCAGCCTGATGCTGGGGCATTGGGACGCTGTGCATCTCCCCAGCCTCCCCCAACCCCCGAGCTGGGTTTTACCCATCCACGAGGACCCTCTTTACAGCCTGATCCTTCTCCCTCCCAGAAAGAGCTGGATGCTCCATTTTTCTTTCCTTCTCCAGAGTCCCCCCATTCACCACCAGATCCATGGTCTCCTCCAGTTCCATTGCCCCATCCATGAGGCTGGGGCTTCGGCCCCTCACCCCAACCCTGAGGTTTAGCCTTGGAATGGGAGTCATCCCACGTTGGAGACTTCTCCTCAGAGCCCCAGGACTGCCCACTTTTCTGCAGGTTGCCATTGTGGCCTCCTTGTGGAGGATTGCCCCAGCCCCCAGGACCAGCGGTGGGTTTCTTGGTGCTTGGGGTGTCACCCCATCCAGAGCCAGGCTGAGTCGGGGCTGGCATGGTTGTTCCCCAGCCTGATGTAGATGCAGAAGAGGGACAGGGGCTTTCACTCTTGCTCCCAGATTCAGACCTCGAGGCATTGCCAGAAGTTGCACTAACATTACCAGGAGTCATTAGTGATCCTGAACTGGGTGCACCTGAGGATGCTCCCCATGCTTCAGTGCCAATGTCTTTCTTGCGATTTGAACGTGCTGCTTCCTCTGTCTCCCAGGCTGTATGCTGACGAACAGGGGTCTGGCCCCAGCCTGTGTTGCAAAGAACCCTTGGGTCCATGTCCTGGGCAGGCAAGAGAGGTGGGGCCACATCTCTTGATGACAGGTCCCTCCTGTGAGAGTGTCCCTCTATGCTATCACTGCTTCCCTCACTGGCTGGAGCCTTGGCTCCACTGCCCCAAGAATTGAGCTGCTCTTGAGTAGGAGAGGTTGTGGATTCCCACCCTTTTGGCTCACTGCTGGAATGCTTTCCCCAGTCACCACTAGAGGAAGGTTGTCCCCATCCAGTGGTGCCTGAAGCTGCTCCTTGACCCCAGCTACTCCCTGACTCCCAACCCGAATCTTTAGAACCACTGGCAGACTTGGCATCTCCGTTGCCCCAGACAGAACCCTCCTCCCCATTGACCTGCGATGTTCCAGTTGAAGGCTGAGCAAAGGAGCCTATGCCCACAGAGCTAACACCCCAGTTGGACAGGCTGCGATCGGGGCTCATGGGCTCGTGTTTAGTGTGATTTGGTCCATCAGTATTAAGGTTCTGAGGTTCGGAGCTAAAAGACACATTCGTGGACGAGGAGGAGTGTTGCTCTGAGGTGTCAGTTGGCACCATGCTGCCCCAGGCACTGCTGCTGCCATTGCCACCATTACCAGCAGAGCTTCCATTAGCTCCACTCATATTGCCACTGCTGCTGGTGCCAGTGGGCGGTGCACCTGGTGGGCTACAGAGATTAGTAGGAACAGTGGAGTTGGATCCTCCAGAGCTGCCACTCACACCGGTCCCTTCATGTCCCAGGACTGGCCAGGCGGAGGGGTTGGCGTTGGGATTCAAATTCAAGTTAAAATTGGAGGAGCCCCAGGCCCTGGCTCCCAATGCACTGCTGCTATCACTCTTTAAATCCCCTCCTCCATTAGGAGAAGTTCCTGAACCCCAGCCTCGGTTGGCCCCACCCTGGCTGGAGAGGAGGCTGCCTGAGAGGCTGGTACTTGCTTTACTGGGATGACTGGCAGGAAAGTGGCCTTGCTGGCCAGCCCCCGTGGCCATGCTCATGCTGTTTGTGCTGCTGTTGACGTCACTGGCACTCTCAGTGTCCAAGGGGCATCCTGCAGGAATGTGGCTTTCGCTGCGAGAAATAGAAGGCCACGTCTCAGTATCGCTTTCGTCTATGATCAGTTGATCCCAGCTGCTGCTGCTGGTTGTGTGCACAGCAACACTGCAATTGGTGGATATATGTCCCCAGTGGGGATTCTCATACTGCGCTGCCTGGCTACTCTGTGAGGACAGCTCTGAAAAGACAGAGACAGAGACAGAGACAATATTTTAAAATCTATAAATGCAAATAACTATATTAAAAATACCCATAATGGCATTTTTTTCTTTTTTTTTTTTATTATTTGCCCACTATTAAAAACTATATAAATACAAAACTTGTTTACATTTCCAAAGTATTACTAGTAGTACAAGTAGTGACAAAATAAAACATGAAGCATAGTCAGCCTTCAATCAATAACAGATTTTTTTCATGCAGCAACATTATTCAGAATCCCAAATTCAGAAAATACTCAGACTGACATTGAAAGTTTTCACTTTTTATAAAAAAAATAAAATGCAATTCTAAAGTGTTACACCTCCATATTCAGGTCTCCCCACTTGTTCAAATTTTCAAATATATCTGAGAAATAATTATTGCAGGTTAATTTTAGTCATATTCCAACTATAATTTTTTTTTTGCAGCGTTGCTATGTAAAGGGAGAGATCATCCAAGTCCTGATAGCTGCAATGTATCAGTGGTTCTCCATGCTGGTTTATATGCATGCACTGTCAATTTTTGTTGTTGTCACAATTTACCTCCGTAGATCATAGCGCTCTACTTTGGCCTGACATAAGGAATGCAAACCTTTTACTTTCAAATAAGCATTTTCAATTTAAATGGCATATTGGAAAGATCAAAAACATTTAAATATGTCTTACTGAGCTCAAAATACCAGGATAATAACTGCCTTGTGAGTGTCACCCCCTGCTCTGGCAAAGGTTCAACTTGGCTACTGTTTTTTTTTTTGGTTATCGTTGCATGCTTTGACACAGTTCAGTTTGTACCAGATCTGAAAAAAGCAACAGCTTTTCTTGACAAGCTAGTGTCCATTCTGCAGAAACCACTTTTAGCCAAGCATCAGACAAAAACAGACTATGAACGTGTCTCTGTGAGAGACATAGAAAGAATATAATCACTGAGAAAGGGAAAATTAAGAGAAGTTTCCGACACAAGCACGGTCCTTCTGGAGTCACTGCGTAGCAAAAGGACGCCATTTTATCAAGCTTGAAGCAGTGCCAAAAAAGCTTAGAGATTCCATAAACATCTCAAATCTCCGTTTTTTAACGCTTTAAAGCAATTATTATTCGATAGCACAGTGATACATGACCGCCATTAATGCACCACCTCCACTGGGTTTGTGTTTAATATGTAGCTGTTAGAACATTGCAAGAACAAAATAAACAGAAGCATTGCTGCAGAAAGAAGAGAGTGGAGGAGGAACGGCTTATCATCTGGAAGGGGTTGTGGGGGTTGGGTTGGGTTGGGGTGGGGGGACGCGAAAGGGGGGGTGGAAATGACGAAGAAGTGGAAAAGTACCTGAAGATAAAAGCCGCCCAACCATCCTCGCAGCAAGCTTTAGGTTTTGTGCACTGCGCTAGTCATTCCTGATACAAATATGTCTCCCATTTGAGCTTCACTTTTGAGCCACTGCCAAAAAATCCAAAGCTCTGAGAAAGAGAGGGAGTGCATGCTAAAGAGAGACCGCCCCATTCGTCAGGATCCAACATCCAGCCTCCACTCGCTCGCTCCAGCCTTTTATTTATAACTCTATGTGCTCAGAGAGCAGATTCAGTCTGAGAGTGCGCAGCGGGTGAAGGTTAAAGCGGAGAATTACTTTCATTGTACCACTGCATGGAGGGGGAGGGGGAGAGATACAGACAGAAAAAAGGGACATTCCTTTTTCCTGTTTTCTTTCCCTCATCCTCTGTGGCTCTTTCATGCTATGAAACTGTCAGAAAACATTTATTTGGACTCACTCTGACTGCAATTAGCAAGCCCGCTCACAATAGAGCTCCCTGAATAGCAGGACAAAGACAAAAGCAGCCCAGTCCTGGAGCATAGAGGCTTCACTGGAATGAGCGTCCAGTGCATGCACACATACACCATACAATGTTAAGATGTGTAATCACACCAAATTCTTATATGCATATGTATGTGTCTTCATGAAATAAAAATAATAATAAAGTTGCTATTTAAGAACTGTTTAAACTTTTTTAGTGCTGGAACATACAAAACATTCTAAGAATATTATCAAAAACTATTAGCCACCAGTTGGATTTAACATTCAATGCACTGAGCTTAATTCAGTTAAACAAGATTAATTATGCCCTCTTTGTAACAAGACAGTCTCTCAGTAATGATATCTGTGATATTCCAAAAAAAGCTTATTATAACATTACCATATACAAAGACTGGGCAAAATGATATTTATTGTTATTGTGATAAATTCCAAGAAGAGCACATTTGGTGCTGTTTAACTGGATTTAAAAGAGTGCAGTGTGTGAAATGTTGATGAAAAATACTGTATTCATATTTATCACCATCACATCTATAATCTTTGGTTTTCCTCTTCTCTTCAGACAGCTCCATCTTCAGCAACTTTCTCTCAATATAGTCCTCATCTCTCTTCTGTACATGTCCAAATGCAACCTTACTTCTCTGATTTTTTCTCCAAAACATCTAACCTGAGATGTCCCATTAACATACTCATTTCTATTCCTGTCCATCCTCGTCACGCCCAACGAAAATCTCAGCATTTTTTAACTCTGCCACCTCCCGTGCTACCTCATGTCTTTTCGTCAGCTCCACCGCCTCCAACCTGCATATCATAGCTGGTCTCACTACCATCCTAAACTTTCCCTTTCACTCTTTCTGGTACCCGTCTGTCACAGATCTCTCCTACCACTCTTCTTCACCCATTCCAACCTGCATGATCTCTTCTTCACCTCACTTCCACACTCACTCACACTCACTCTTAACCCCAAATAATAAATTACAAAATCAGACAGGAATAACAAATAGAGAGGCTATTCTTTTCAAGCTGTTGACCATAATGTGATTTCATTTCCTAACTGGGTTTATTAGCACAATTCTGCATTCATATTTAAATTTTAGATATTTGAGACTTTAGACAGATCTCAAGTGCTTTAACCTTCAAAAAGAGCTTTTTTTTTTTTTAAAGCATTTATGTTTCCCTCTTTCAGTTTAGAGAAGAAAAAAGAGAACCATTCAGCCCCTTCATGGGAAAACAGCATAAAAACACCAGATCACACTCGTATGGGCAGTGGCAGGTGGCCAAGAGCTAAACATCTTTGCAAGAGTGAGCCTGACCCGAGAAGGAAAGGGGGAGGGAAGAACTGCCTGAAAAAAAGTACAGTGGGGGAGGGAGAGTGAGAGACAAAGGCACAGGGGGGGGGGGTTTAAAAAAAAGTGAGAGCAAGTCAGAGTGAGCAAGAGAAAGAAAAAAGAGGGAAAAGAAAATAGACAGACAGGAAAATAAATGGTAAGTCAGGAAAATGTGTGTGTGTGTGTGTGTGTGTGTGTGTGAGTGAGTGAGAGAGAGAGAGAGAAAGAGAGAGAGAGAAAGAGAGAGAGAGAAACAGAGAGAGAGAGCGAGAGAGCATTGTTTACAAATGATCTGAGTGTCTCCTGTAGACACAGTACACCAAAGTCCAGAAAGAACAGGGGCTTATTATACTCTAAACTCTATGCCAGCTTTACTAGAGGCAGTGATGTAATAAAAGCCTCATTATTGCTGAAATCAGGGGTGTTGCTCAGTTTGATATACAGAAAGCAGAGCAAAGAATTACCTGCACCCCACACTGATAGCAGAACAAGTCAGATTCATTTTGTGCCCAGATAATTACAGGATTGTTTGAATTACTTAAAAAGAAGATCTGAGCCTAAAACTGCCAAAGTGACTTAACTATCAGCAGAGCTGTGACAATAAGGTGCGGTTGTGCGGTTGTTACATTGTGACATACTGTTACCATTTACATGTCAAAGTTTCTTTTATAAGAATTCAAAATTTTTAGAAGCCTAATCTATTTATATATTTATATTTATATATTTATTAGCAGTTTATAATGGCCAAAACTAGCACACTTGTTATTATATTTATTTTCTAATATAAAATACTATGATATTTAATAGTTTCTAATATAATCTAATGCTATAATAATATGAGTAAGCGTGTGTGTAACACTTGAAAGTGAAAGTTGAATGTGACTACCTGTCTTTGTGAAACACAGCACAGCACACAGAGATACACAACAAAATGCATTCCCTGCATTTAACCTATACAAACCATGCAGCATGGGTCAGTCATACACCCAGTGCCCAGGGAGGAGTGATGGAGGCAGTACCCTGTTCAGTTGTACATTAAGATGACCTACTGGTCCGGGAATTGAACCCATGCCCTCCCGAGAGATATTCAGAGAAATATCACTAAAACAGTCATTTAGTAATCGTGTTAAAAATAGTGAGCTCAGTATTGAGTAATCAGTTTTATGATTTGTCATAATCAAGCAGTGCTGCTTTTTGTGATTTTAGCAGGATACAACCTTTAACAACATCCTATTGTCTAAAAGTACTACCTTGATACTGACACCAATAACTGCATGAGTAATTTTCCTCTTTTTTATTCACTGTTAAACCAGAGAGAAAATGTTTAGTTTTTAAAGTGTTAAAATGTATTTGCACTATACAAGGTTGTGCCTATACCACCTGCCACTTTAAACCCCCTTCTAACCCCTTAACAGAGTTGTGAGTTACATGCACATCCGTGCGCACATACATAGAGAGCACAATAGCACCACTGTGTGAATAGGGGGCTTTGCTGACGCTAGCGTTCAGTAGTTAAGGAGGGGATTTGAGGGTAGCGAAATGTACGGGTGGGGGTTGTGTGCAGGGCTTATGCAACCACCCTCAAGCTTTAGTTTAGCAATATGCTAGCTTAAACTAAACACCCCTCAAAACACAGAGGACATGACGCACATCAGCCAATACACCATGCAGGACCAGCAGCCACCAGCAGGGGGTAGCACATTAGATACATGCAGGAACTGAGGAGTGCACACCCAAACACCACCCTTACTGAAGGGGAGCATTGATTTAGGAGGGGGGCTAAAAATTCACAGTATCATGTTAGTAAATGTTCATTTGAAATGGATGAAAGGTTATAAATGGATGAAAGGAAGAAATATGCATCAGAATACATCAGTTAAATTTCTGTAACACCCTTTTTTGATGACCAAGTTAAGAAGATAAAAGAAAAAATAGGTCTTTGATAATAAAGCTGTGACAATGTGATAAAATATTTGTTTTTCTTAACAAGATGAGACATGGCTAAAATGTTAACTCATTGCAGGACTTTCTAAATGCATCACGTCTGCAGGTTGCATTGAGCAGGTAGATGGAATCATGGCTTTGATGCAAAGAGTTTTACGCAAAGTAGAGAGCAGATTTCATGAACACTCTTCATTCATTATTCTGCTGAATGCAACACTAAAAACATAGTATTAAAGGAGAAGAGAGAGATGCCATTTGGCTTTAAAATAGAGAGAAAAAACAATGAACATCAAGAGCCACTTGAAGGCACAGCACCTGGCTGTTTATGCCTGTATGGCTGTTTAACTGTACAGTGAAATGATAATTTCTGCTATGAGCATATGACGTGCAAGTGAGTGTTAATGGGCTGTCAGCTGAGTCAACTTAAATAGCAAATTTGCTTGTGAACCAATAGCCTGTAAACATGTTTTTCTGACACAAAAAAGTTTGTTCAAGCCAGACTAACACTGCCTGGCTTAATGTGTCAAATCTTCAGTCAGCTTCAGTTTGAAGTTTTAGTGAAGCATGCAGTGCATGGCCATTAATGTTAAGGGTTGTACCTCTCAGGACAGGTAAAGTCATACCTCAAGTATAGATTGCAATTTATTGTCCTATTCGTGTAAACCATATATGTATTATAATAGGTATAATAAGTATAAGCCTGTTCGAATAAGTTTACAGAGAGGAAACATTTAAAAATATTGACTAATGTTCAGAGGGCAGCGGTGGCCTAGTGGTTAGGGCGTTGGCCCTATGATCGGAGGATCGGGGGTTCAAACCCCTTCCCAGTAGGTTGCCCTGGGGTACCCTTGAGCAAGGTGCCGTCCCCGTCCCGCTCCTCCCTGCGGTGGGCTGGCGACCTGTCCAGGGTGCGTCCCCCGTCCTCGCCCTGTGTGCGCTGGGTTGGACACCGGCACGCCCCCGCGACCCCGTTTGGGACAAGCGGCAGATAATGGATGGATGGACTAATGTTCACTAAAATATAACTACTTTTATATAGAACTAAAACTGGTTCACATCAAAGCATTTTATATTTAGGTCAGAATCATTAAAGTTAGAAGGATAGCATTAATAAATAATAATTACAATTAGTAGGGCAGCACTGATAAAATTTATAAACATGAGTGAAGATAATAAATTAGCACTGATAAAGTTAATGGGTCAACTCTAGTAAAATTAATGCAAAAGCATTAATAAAGTAAATATTAGCATTACATTAATAGGTTACAATTAATACATTTAACAAGTTAGAATTAAAACATTTCAAAGTTTAACATCAGTTATATTAATGAGCCAATGCTTACCAAGCACTGCAATTCTACACTTCAGATGTATTGCACAGATGACTGTTTAGCTGTTTCTTTTTTAATTAAAATGACTCCAGAAAGAACCTTAAGAAGTATTGAAAATGTACAGTAAAAAAAAATCACATTTCCAAAAAAACAGACTCTTTTACTTTTTTTTTATTTAAAAAAATGATAAAGTATTAATGCTTAAAACTAAAAATCAATATTTATACATAAAGACTGAACATGCATGTGTGAGTGAAATGCAGAGAAAGAATTTCATTGTCGTACATTGTGTACTGTGCAGTGTATTCACAATGACAAGAAGTCACTTCCACCCAACACAGAGGCAGTGATAAATGGGCAGTATTGCTGCAAACTGCAATTGAACACATAGGTAACTCAAACATTCTTCTCTTCAATATTGTTTTAATCCAGTAAGTTACAATTAAATAATACTATGCAGCAAGTAGTGCCCTTGAAAACTATAAATATTTATGCAGAATAATGACTAAATCTAAATTGTACATTATACTATATCTGTGTGTGTGTGTGTGTGTGTGTGTGTGTGTGTATGTTTCATTATTATTATTCATTATTGATAATATCTTATATTACTGGATCCCTACTGCAGTCCAAACCCTACATCCTGGTTAACCTGCTGTGCGAAGAATATCTCTATATGAGAGGTCCTTTTATTTTTATGCCTTTGTCATTATTTATTGTGATAAGGATAAAAATCCAATTTATCAAACATACCTAACTGCTATCTTAGCTTTAAATTTAATCACAAACAAAAGGAACATATGAAAGTGAAAGTAACCCATGAGAAAAAAAAACAGCAAGCAGCAAGTAGACACAACATGTTCAAGATTTTCTTAATGCTCCACTTACAAATGGTTAGACACATTTAAAAAGATTAAAAAACAGAGCGTAAACAATGCAAAGGTTTGTTTGTCAGTAATCCAAAGTGCCAGCAGCAATTCTCAAAGAGAAAAAGAAACTGGACGAAGGAAATGTAAAACAAACACTGCCTGTGGAGCCAGGCAGTTGCTTCAAGGCAATTTCTTTACCCATGTGCAAAGAGTGGGTTTCCTGGCCACAGGGTGTCTCTAGAGAACACTGCTGTTTTGCTGTTTTTTTTTTTTATAGTCCTTAATGCTTGCATGCTTTTAGCAAATAAAAAGACATTAAGACATTTTATAAGAAATTCTATAGAAAGTATAAATTCTAAATCTACCACTCACTGTGCATGTAAACAGTCTTGATTTGCAATAGCAGAAGAGTAGAAAGAGTAGAAATTTCTAACATATCTTTGACATGTGGTTTTTGACTGATATGGAATGGAAAGGTAAGTAATTGTGAGTTTTAAATGAGTAAATAAAACCAATCAGTTTTAATGGAAAGGTTATTTGCTTTTGAAGGGTTGTAGACCTGAAAAAAAGCCACTAGTTTGCATTTTAGGAAACCAGTTTCAACCCTTTGATTAACTTCACCACAGACACCATGACAGCAAAACAGCAGGGTCTCTGAGGAAAATAAACTATGGATGGTTTTAGCTACTGTGGGATGCTTCGGTACAGTTACACGAAATCCTCTCCTTCAGATGTTGACTGGGTTCCCCTCTAGCATGGTTAGTCTCTGTGTGTGTGTGTGTGTGTGTATGAGTGTGTGTGTGTGTGTGTATGTGTAGGTTGAGTATTCCTGGATCAAGGCCAGTCCTAAGGTTTGTGTAGCCAGTCATTGGGGGAGAATGCGATGATGTAAATAGCCCCATAATCATCCATAATCCCCCCTACTGAGCTTCAATGCATACCACAGCACAACAGACAACACTGAGCAAAACACACTTTGAAGTAGAGAGAGAGAAATACAAAATTCCATTATTACTTAAATTGTTTAATTTAGACATCCATCTCACCTTAGCTCAGAGGACTAAAATGTTTTCACATGGCTATATAAGGTGAATAAACAAAGACGCCTGAGAAATCACACTTGAATGAGCACTAAATTAACAGATGACAATAATGATCAGTGTTACACCTTACAGAATACAGAGTATTACTATACTAGTGAGGCAAATGCTACAACTGGCAAATTAGACCCAAATAGTAGGGTTGTGCAATATTGACAAAAATATATCTCCACATTTTCTCAAAATTAGTTGACAATGAGGACAACGTTTTTTTTGGACCTTTTAAAAGAGTGTTAAGTTTCATATTGCACTTACTTGCTCTTGTTAATAACAGAATAACTGTTGGTTACTACTTATTTATTTACTTCAAGCAAAAACAAAAAAAAATGAAAAGATTATTTTAAATACTAGCATTTCAAGGATGCATAAACCACTTCAAACTGGATCATTGAATATACCTTGTAAAAACTGCACAAAGGCCAACAAAAGTGGGCAGTGGTGACCTAGGACCCATAATAAGAAGGTTTGTCTCCCAGGGTGCAGGATGTATGACATAAAATGCTTTCTCTGATACGCCCAAGTGTATCAGGAGGCACCTGAAACACTTGGGTCATCAGACAAAGCATTTTATTGTTGTTCACTGTGTGCTGTGATGCATTCACCATGACAAATAGACATGTTAATTCAAAAACTATTATAATTAGTGCATTTTATAGGTACTTTTTAAAATGAATCAAAGATAATTAAAATAACCAAACTACACATTAGAATAAACACTCAAATACTCTGAGGCTGGGCGAATTGTACAGCATATAAGTAAGAAAAAAAATAATGAAAAAAGAATTGCAGTATAAGTCACTAAATATCCATCCATTTTCTGCCGCTTGTCCCAAACGGGGTCACGGGGCAGTGCTGGTGTCCAACCCAGCGCACAGAGGGCGAGGACGGGGGACGCACCCTGGACAGATCGCCAGCCCATCGCAGGGAGGAGCGGGACGGGGACGGCACCTTGCTCAAGGGTACCTCAGGGCAACCCATTGGGAAGGGATTCGAACCCCCGATCCCCCGATCATGTGGCCAACGCCCTAACCACTAGGCCACCACTGCCCCATCACTAAATATAATCTCTGTCAAACTAAGATTAGATTTTTAAGATAATCTATTAAAATGGGCTTCAGTGAACTAGATGTTCTTAAATGTCCACAAATGGGCACCATGGGAAGTTGATGCCTACTCAGGGTGAGTTATATTTTTGTAATGCAGAATGGCAGTGGAAAAACATCTTAAGAGTACAATTTACATCAAGTTGTCCAGATACCTCTGCAAACAAAACAAAGCAATCAAAAGACCAATGTTTTTGGTAAAACAATGTTTTAGAAAATGTTCTGCTAAACAATAATATTTCAAAATGATGAAATGATGTTTCCCTGGTTAACAAGACATTCATTACTCAGAAGGACCCTCAAACCGCATCATGCTAAGTTACTGTAAGCTGTGAATCACCTCGCCTGCTATGCTGGGACACTGCCATTTCATGTTTTCTGCAGTGAAGCAGTCGCAGAAATGCAATACTAGGCTGCCAAGACCACAAACACATAGACTTTGCAGATGCTTACATATGCCTTCAAAGACAGGAAACAACCAAACACAGCTTGGCACAGCACGCTTCATTTTTTTCTTTACTCAGCCTGCAAAACTACAGCAAAGAGAACTAACAGTTGCACACATAACGCAAAGAAACATACGTGTGTAGGCAGATAGCAAAAAGATAAACAATGGAGCAAGAAGACATATGGCCAACATGTGATGTTCTGAGTGCAACTCCATGACGACAATGAGAATGTATCTTTTAAAGGCAAGCCCTTATATTTCCACTGGGTTAGGGTTGGGGATAGGGTTAGCTTTTAAAAAATCACAAGATTTCAGCATGAGAGAATTAGTAGAATATTCTCAAGTAAGGCATGTATACACATCAGAAGTGTAAAATTTATCCTTTTTAATGTTTTGAATTTACCCTCAGCCTCTGCATAGTTAGAGTGTGTTGTGAAATACTCTGATCAATGTTTAACTTATACATGTCCTATTAATTTAATTCTGCTTTATTCACTATAGTTACATAATTTCACTTGTTATTAAACAAATGTGGAAACCTTAATGTCTACTGGAAAACCTTCATTAGATTAGCACTGCTCACTTAGGCTTCTATAAGACACACCTTTATTTGTATGAAGTTTAAAAGATTCAAACATTGATGGGACTGGTGATGTGTTGTGTTTCTGACACAACACATCACCAGTGATGTGTTGTGACATTGTGTTTCTCTAAAAGTATGTGCAGAACTAAAGTGTAGCAGTTTTTAATGATAGTGCAAATAAATTTCCTGCTGCTTAGGACAGCTATCAAACTAACATGTAAGTGACTGACCCATCAAATTTAATCTTGACATCAGAATTGAAAAATTGTTAGAGCTGTGGCTGACCTGGGTGAGGTTGATTGGAGAAAGGCTGTGGTGTGGAGGTGGAGCTGGCTGCAGATGGCTGGACCACAGCAATGCTCCCAGCAGGCAAGGGCTGACCTCTCTTTAGCAGCTGCTTGTGCTCGTGCTGGCGGAAACGAGGGGGCACTTCACGGGGAGGATAACGGAGCGGTGTTGGTTGCTGCTGTGGCAGAGTGCTGGAAGAGAGGCGCTTTCCATTTCCACCACCAACTCCGCTGCTGCTGCTGCCGCTGGTTGAGGGCACAGATGGGTTGGTGGCGTTGGGGTTGGCAGGGGGAAGAGGGATAGGGCCGAGCTTGGCAAAGTCTGGCACTGTGGGCAGAAAACAATAGAGAAATATCTGATTGTGACTATTTAAATCTCTATTTATGTTGAAATGGCTTAGGCTGTAACAAAACAGATCATGCCAAAAAACTGCACAAACACTTGGGAAGCTTTTAAATTTGTGTCTCTAACTAGGTAATTGGTAAATTATAAAATTATTTGCAACATGTCAGTTTAGTTTATTGTTATTTTTAATTTATATTGAACAATTTACTATTCTTCACATTTCTTAAAGGACTTTCTTATATAATTATTACAGGTTTATTGTTCTTAAAAAATAGTTATCCTTCAAAGCCTTCGAAATCACCTTAGTCGAACAAGCATGAACAACCATTTGAAGCTGTGGCTGGTCAAAAACACTGAAAAAGGTACTTTATTGACCTCACATTTTCACTCGTTCCTGAAATAAAATTAAGCTTAATGTAGTATGTAAACACTATTACTGAATGAATACCACATGTTACATATCATTCAAACTCCTATCATTGGTCATGCAGCGTCTGTGGAAAAACAGTCCTCTGCCCTGAAGGCTGAGCATAGTGCTACTTAGAATATAACAGGGTTCAGCTGAAGTCCTGTGTGTCTTTTTATCTATATAAAATGCATAGAGAAATCAAGAATCAAGGAAGATCAAGAAACACTAAGAATATATGCATGAAAAAAGAATCAAAGGCTGCACGCACTAACCCAATATGGCCCTCACTAACACAGTCTACACTAACCCAACACAGCTCCAGGCAGCAGCCAACAGAGCTTTCCCATTGGCTGACAGAGATGATGAGTAGCAGAGTTACATAACAACACAGAGGCCCACTCTTGAGCAGTCACCAGCAGATGGATGTTATGGATTCTGCAGAAACATGATTCCTGTACTTTCAAACAGACACACTCCCAAGCAGCCTATTAAAAGTATATTTATAGGGTATTTCCATTGATGCAAAATTATAGTAACATCATGCCTATAAATAACCCTACCCTCAGCAAACAAGAGGACATTTTTGGCTTGTTAAAAATTTGGACCCCACAACAAGATTACAAACACAATTTCATCCTTTCCCCACCCCCACAGTCTCTGGGCGAGCAAGGGGCAGTGACGCAAAAACCTGATTAAATCCAGCTCAGCCCCAGAGGAGAGAAGCATCACACTTTTCTATCATTATGTCCCTCTCTACCCACTTCTGTCTGTCTAGTAAATCAGGTTAGCAGTTCAGCTAGCCTTGCTCAGTGTGTTTTACCATTGTGATTCCCTTTTCTCTTCTTTTTTGCCTCTCTCTCCCCTTTCTTCTCTTTCTCTGACTTCAGCTGTCTCAGTGGACCCATTATTCCTGCTGGTCATGGATTAGTTAAAGGATGCACATAAAATCCTTAGAAAAAATAGTAAAAAATCAGTTTGATTCTGAAGTTAACGTAGCTAACAAGTCATGTAAGCTCACGCCCCTCTAGCAAATTGCATTCTTTAACCAATGCACGGTTGTCTATAAGAATATAGAAGTGCTAAGTATTCTAAAAACACAAATGTGACAATTTAGGCATGCAGATGGCATTTTACCTGTTAGTGAAATCAGACCTATAGCATAGGATACTTTAATAAAGAGTGAAGTTGGAAACTGGGTAACTTTGATCTGAACTATATCTTTAATGCTGGCCTGATTATTTATTCTTTTTTTTTTTTTTAAACTTCTAACTGTGCTAATAAATATCCCTTTCCAAAAAAGAGCGTTCTAGGAGCTTGCGGGATCAGAAGACAGTGTTGGCAAGGGCAGGTTTGTGAGGGGGAGAGTAGAGGGATGAATACTGTGAAAGTGCAAGAATCCAGTCCAGCTGCATGCACAAACATCCCTTACAAAAGTCACCCACACAAGGTCCAACACCAATTATGCTATTATTAGCCTCATGTGAAGAGAAATGTTTTAATTGCTCTCCACTTTGGTGATGCTTATATACAAGTACAGTTTCAGTGACGATCCCTGCTTGTGTTTCTGCCAAGTACCAGCATTGACAGCGCTGGCGGGAGTGCAAGAATGGAGAGAGAAAAGAGCTCAATTTAATCACCAGTTTTAAGGGAATCACAATGGTAAAACACACTGAGCAAGGCTAGCTGAACTGCTAACCTGATTTACTAGACAGACAGACAGACAAAAAGACGTTGCAATCTGCCCCTTTCTAAAAGATGCTGAGATCCTTATGCTTGTCCTTTTGCCCTGCTTCCAACACATCAACTGTTAACTGGGTGCCCAATAAGTCCATTTGTAATACGATAATTACTATTACATTGCACCTGTCTGTTATGGTTTAATATTTAACGGTGTACAGACTTCATGGTTTTAAGCATGAATATTCAGACCCCAGCACAAGGAAAATTAGATATAGATGTTGTAATCATGCAAGGATGTTAAATTATATTTACAAAAAGAACACAATAACTGATGATTTCCCAGGTCAGTTCAGCCAGAACATAATTTTTTCTACTCCTTCACCCTCTTTTTTTGATCTTGGGGATTGACAGAAGATGAAAGAGTCGAAAGGAAAGCGAGTGGTTCTGTACTGGCAGGTTGGCTAAATTACAGGATCTGTTCATGCTTAAGTACAGAGAAAACAACTTCAAGTGGTCTTTATAAAGCAACTGTCTCTTTACCTTCCTCTGCACACCCACACTGAGCATATGCTGGTAGATGATAATTTGTAATATTCCAAATTGTAATTGTAAATCAAAAAGGAAAAAATAAAATATATATGTAAACTATATGTACCATTGGCACTATAGCAACAGAACGCAGAAAGAGAAAAGTGGCGCACCATGGAGGCTACTTTGGCACATACCACCATAAACATTATTCTAGACAAAGGAAACTACTTCATGGCAACAGTATTCCATTACAGTCTCTTTCAGCAGAATAATGCTCCTTGCCACACTGCAAAAATTTTCAGAAATACTCTGAATTTGACAAAGAGCTGAAGGTGTTGTCTTGGCCCTTGAGTGTGTAATTATTATCAGGAGAACTCACTGAAAAAGGAGGGTCTTCAGTTGCTCTTTGAAGTCAGTTTAACATACTAGGCTAAAACATATGGCATACCAGTGAGCATTGGGCACATAGAAATTGCACACTTCTCTTGAACTCGTAATCTCAAGTAATCTCAAGTAGATCTAATTGTGGTTTTTGACACTGTAAGACAAAGCTATCCATAAACACAGATAGAAACATTGATTAGAGTGCTATAAATGTGTGTAACAAAGCTGAAAATGTGTTTGTGCGGTGTGTGTTCCTCGGCTACCAGCATGTTAACATGTTCCTTTGGGTGTCCTTTGGGTACACAAACACACTCTGAAGTCATGAACATCCCTTGGTCCCATACTACCTCTGTTGCTATGGAGATGCACAAAGCCACTTTTTTTTTTATTTCTTCTTCTACTCAGCAAACACTGCATGTGCATCCTCCCATTCCCTCTGTCACTTGAACATTTAATGTAATTTTTCATTATTCATTATTCATTTTTTAAATAGTTCATAATATGTGCCATATTGATGTAAATTAATAAATAAAACTAAGTGCTTTTGTAGTAACTAAGAAACTGTAGTAACTAAATAAACTAAGTACTTTTCATTTTAAGCGTTTGAACAGCTCAGTCAAATTGAATTTTGTGTATTCATTTTTATAAATGACAGAAATACAAATCATACTGGAAAATATTAAAGCAAAATACAAAGCATGCTATTTGTATTTTGCTCTTACTCTTGCAAAGGTCAAATTGTATTTTGTTTCCAATATGTTAAATTATGTAAATAAAGAGTAACTGTACAATAAAATATGCAGGAGTGTGCTCTCTTTAGAGGATACAGAATTAATGAATGTGAAAAATAAATAAATAAATAAATGATTGAATGAACAAAACATTACATTTGACCAGGTTTGCATTTCGAGAATTATTCTCCATAATTAAAAGCCTGTAAAATAATTTCCTTGTGACAGGACTGTCAACACAAGTTTAGAATTCACATTGTGTCCTGAAATCTGAAAGAGCAGCTAAGATTCATTCACTCTTTTTGGGTGATGATGCCTTGTAGAGGACAGAACAAATCCATTTTATAATTACAATTTCAAGGATCCGTAACCAAAGGAATTCAACATTAAGACGTTTTTGTAGTTTCACAATACAGGGTGGCCAAAGAGAATGAAGGTTATTTACATGCATCCTTCATAAAGGCATGATAACAAAGAGCCCGCTTTGAACATTACGAAGGAACATTAGAAAAGTAATTTCTTAGCAGCACATAAAACACTAAATAGAAAGCAAAAAATTTAATGTAGTGCTAAAGCCTTTTTAAAGGCTCTACATTTGTGAGGTTAGATTATATATATTCTAAATAAATTTATTTTACAATTTGAAAGTGTCTATTCATGTCATTGTAAAACGCAGCACAGCACAGCACAGCACAGCAAAATTCAACCTCTGCATTTCACCCATACACACACGTGCAGCAGGGGGCAGCTATTGAAAACACCTGGGGAGCAGTGACAGGGATGGTACCTTGCTCAAGGGTACCTCAGGGCAACCTACTGGTGAGGGAATCGAAGTCCACCTGTGTGCAATCTGAGTGTCACATGATCTGTTAGTATAAACACACCTTCTCTGAAAAGCTCCACAGCAGAGATAAGAGCATCTGTCCATAGGACCATAATAAGCCATACACTCCATAGAGCTGGGCTTTATGGAAACGTGGCCAGAAAAAAGCCATTACTTAATGTTACAAATAAGAAGGCACATTCTGAGTTTGTCAAAAGGCATGTAGGCAACTCCCCAAATGTATGGTGGAAGGTGCTCTGGTCAGATGAGACTAAAACTTTTTGGCCACCACGGAAAATGCTGTCTGGCACAAACCCAACACATCCCATCACCCCAAGAACACCATTACTACAGTGAAGCATGATAGTGGCAACATCATGCTGTGGGGATGTTTTTCAGCAGCAGGGACTGGGAAACTGGTCTGAATTGAGGGAGACAGAAAAACCTGTCAGTCTGCCTCTGATTTGAGACTGGGATGGAAGTTGACCTTCCAGCAGGACAATGACCCAAAGCATACTGCTAAAGCAACACTTGAGTGGTTTAAGGGGAAACATTTAAAAGTGTTAGAAAGTTCTAGTCAAAGTCCAGACCTCAATCCAATTGAGAATCTGTGGTCAGACTTGAAGATTGCTGTTCACTAGTGAAAACCATCCAATATGAAGGAGCTGGAGTAAAGTAGGCATGTTCTGTAAATTAAATGGTGCAAACTCTCAAACAATCCATTTTAATTCCAGGTTGTGAGGCAACAAAACATGAAAAATGTATTTTATTCCTGACATTATTATTACATCAGCTGATCACAATTATTGTCTAATTGTAGGCTATCATTATCAAATGGGGTGGTGGTGGTCTAGTGGTAGGACACTTGCCTATTTAAGAGATTGCAGGTTTGAACCCTGAGTTGCTCCATGGGGACTGTCCCTGTAATCAGGAATTAGAAGTTGCTCTGGATAAGAGTGTCTGCTAAATGCCTTAAAAATGGGGGGGAAAAAAAAAAAAAAAAATAAATAAATTGAAATGTTCAGTTTACAAACAATGTAAACAACTATGTGTTTTCATTTGTTGGGTTGAGGCTAAAAATTTGTATTTGTTTTTTTTTTTATTCAAAAAATCATTTACAAATCAAAAAAGCATTTACTAAAACATGTCACCAGTTACAAACACAACTGAAGTCTGAATATTTTTGCCTGGTGATTAAAATGGGCCGGTGCTACCCTTTAGAGGGCAGCGATGATTAATTTTTACTGGAATGAGAAGCAAAGAAGTAAGATAACCCATCAGAAATGTATCCACTTTAGGCTTTGGAACTTTAATAGTATGCAACAAAACAAACAAACTTATTTGTTTAAACAAATTTAAATGGTACAGCTGACTTTATTTATCTTGACATTTTCATTGTCATTAATTATAACAAAATTGCCTTTTAAAAAACATATGTTCTTTCCCTGGACAGATCCATGTATCCAAAATATTTGGGAGGTTTTAATCAGCTGTGAAATATGTTTACAGTGTGCCATGGCATGTCATCAGCCAGAAATATTTTCCAAAATATAACTTTTCATCATCAAGGGCACAAGTATCAGAGCAAGGATTCCTTCTCTTCAGCAGTTATTTTATTCCTCATGTTTAATCTCAAAGGGCCAAGCAGAGGCTCAAGATGTTAATTAGCGGATCTTAAATATGCAGCTGTATTTAAAAGGTTGGCATTTTCTCAGAGGCATGCACATTAAGCAGAGTGAAAGATGAAAGCAGCAGAATGGGACCAGCTCGGCAACAGAAAACCCGAGTGACAGGGAACGTGACTCTTTGGAGAGGTCGTGATCGTGCTCAATTATTTCTACTCCACAACAACCCTTTAAACACCGTCTCCATTCACAGAATTTCACGAGGCACACTAAATGCAAAAACCATTCATCTGATGAAATATTCAATTCACTTCAAAGAGATACACGTGAAATTCACTTCTGGTAGTGCCAACATAAAAGAAAAAGCAACTGCTTTGCATTATTATATATGGTAAATCATGGGGCAGTGGGGGCCTAGAGGTAAGGGACTCTGCTGCAGGATTGGAAAGTTGTTGGTACGAATCCCTGGTAGGTTGCCCTGGGGTACTCTTGAGCAATATTCTTGTTCAAACCACCACCATTTATATATATATATATATATATATATATATATAATGGTGGTGGTTTGTTTGTTATGAGATAAGGCTACACCAGATAGGTAAGTGAAAAGTTACAAGAAAAAAAGTTAAAAGGCAATGTGCCAGCAAACAGAAGATTTCTCTTTTGCCACTCTCTCACTCACATCCCTCCTCGCCACTCCTTTATCTTACAAGAACTTTTTAGGGAAGTGGTGTGAAGTCACCAGGCTGTATATAACCACATTCTTTCTTTGACTTCTTCTCTGGCCAGCATTGCGGTTCAGAAAGTGAACAGGCTTCCCTCATGAACAATAATAGTTCACAGTAAATAGCTGCTGTGATGAACTGCCAACCTGTCCAGGGTGTTTCCCTGTCTTTCACCCTGTGAGAGCTGGGACAGGCTCCAGCACGGCCGGAAACTCTGCTAAGGACAAGCTAAAAGCTAAATAGCTGCTTAAGTAAACTGTGTATTAGGTCATGTCAATAAAACAGTAATAATAATTAGCTAAACCAGCTTTTTTTTTTTTTTATTTAATGCATAATGACTCATTAGGACCAGTTCTACTAAGAATAAGAATAACATTCTGGACAAAACGTACCTTGTCAGCTTACATATTATTGTATGTAAGGAGCTATGAAAATGCAGTAAGGAGTAAGGAGCCATGGAAACGATGTACACAAGGTTTTATTCAAATCATACTGAGCTGGAAGTAAATTCTCCTTAAATTCTCCATGCATTTGTTATGAGAAGAACAGATAACTGTCCAAATGTTTTTTCTTATTGGGTTTCTTAAGAAAATAACACAAGCTTGATAACTTCTACAAAATGCAGCAGATCCTAACAACATTGTTTTTATATTTACTCTGCTGGCATCATGTTTAGAAAGAACTGTGTTGTCTTTTAGGAGTCAACAGATACTGGCCTCCTACTAATACCCTGCACAATTGACATTAAACTAGAAGTGATCTCTTTCTATTAATACCGTACTGAACTGTGGATCTAATTATCTTTCCCCATTAGGTCCAGGACAGCTTAAAGAAACTTATCTTTACTGAGGTTTTGTTTAAAAATGTATTGTAGCAAATTATACTTTAATAGACTATATCCTTTCACCTAACCTGTGTTTGTGTTTGTGTGTATTTTTCTTTTTTATATATATATATATATATACATACAGTACTGTGCAAAAGTTTTAGGCAGGTGTGGAAAAATGCTGACCTCAAGACCTCAAAACCTCAAAAGACAACTGGCAGTATCTTGGTCTTGGACTGGATGATAGAAGTATGTATAAGTAAGTATATGTAGGACAGGTGTGTGTGAGGAGCTACGTGTATACAAACAATGCAACAATAACCCTATCAGGTTGCAAGCTTATGTGTGTGTGCGTGTGTGTGTGTGTGTGTGTGTGTCTGTGTGTGCACGAACATAGCATGGTCACAAACCTGAGGTGCTGCAATCTGGAATGATAACAATGGAAAGGGCAAAAAAAAGGAAGGAAAAAAAAAATGGTATAAAAATGGCCACCTTCCATCAAATGCAGGATTCATAATAACAAGATGCTCACTTGAGTCATGAAATAAACTTTACTGGAGTTCCTTATTTTGTGTGTCTAAGTATGTGTGGGTGGTAGAAAGAGTGTAACGGAGAAGGAAAGACATTAACAGAGACTGAGAGCGCGCAAGAGAGAGCGTAAGACTTTCAGTGGTATTCCGCCAATTCTCCAGATAGTGTCTGACCAGAAGTCACAGGGAATTCTCTGCAGTGACTCACAAAGACAGAGCAAAGGGACAAAAAAAGCTATGAGTCTGCGAAAGCTGTAATTTGATGAGTGCATACAGACAGCAGATCATCTGCAGCCAAAGGAATGTGTAAGTCAAAAATGCTAACGGCATTAACACTTAAGTGTGCGTGCACACACACACACACACACACACACACACACACACACACGTAAAATGTATCCAAAGGCTAATTTCAGAGTACCAGCACCAGCAGATGCTCTAATCAGTATTTTGACTATGTACCTTGAATGGACACACACACAAATGCATGTACCTACAAAGACACACATGTGCACAAGCACCCACACACACACTTTACCCATCTTGCCACAAATATTTATTAATCAGTTAGGGCCTCACTCTGAAAATCATTCAGCAGAAGAAGTCAAATAAACTGCTCCAAAATCTTTTGGAATAGAAATGCTTTGCATATTATTAGAATGTTTAATGATTAAGGTTTTTCCCTTCTACTATTAAGTTTGGAGATACACTTTTCGAGTTATATATATTTTTTTATCCATGCTGAATTGATCATATGATTTATGTACTCAATCTGAAATATTGAAATACACTACAGGAAGTGTGGGGTGTGATTATGGCTTTGCAGCTAGAAATAGATAATTCAGCTGGGGAGTTCAAACACCCACTGATGGGATGATTGAGCAGGCCAATTTGCATTTGGAACAGCAGTGTCTTCACTTCACTTGAATTTATACTTACAATAAAATAATGCACAAAACTGTGTGTATTCATTTTCATTAATGGGTATATTAAGACACGTCCTTTGGTCTGTTCTTGGCTTGAAGCTTTCTGTCACGGTAGGCGCCCTGCTCTGGCTGTGCACAAAAAGGTTCAATGAACCTGCTCCTTCAAACCACAGGTGTGTCTCATTGGGGACCTAATGAGTCCCAATGAGGAAGAGCAGAGTGTCGGTCATTGTTTATGTGACTTCCATTGTTTAAGTGGTTCCTGAGTTCTGGCTATGGTTAATAAAGTTGAGCACAAGACTCCTGGCTGTGCATTTACGCTCGAGCACTTTCTTTGCATTGGAACATTACTTAAGACATGACTAATTCACATGTCCATGAGAAGGCAATGCGCAAAAGATGAATATAATAAGAAATGCCTTTTAAGAAATTCTAATAAAAACTTTCTTTGAGAGAAAGTGAAAAAGGCAAACTCACAAAGTCTAATTCCATTTCAACCACAGTGCACATAAATAGCGATACAACAGAGCAAAAATTCTTGAAAAGTAAAGAATACCTGAAATCAAACTACAAAGTGGTCCACTACAGTACATTTATAGCACTGCACCACATTTGGGGCAAAACATGTAACAGGTCCTTCTTAATGGCTTTTCATTTACAGATGAAAGCATCTATTTGCAATGTCTATCTTGATGATAGGACAAGAAATTCCAGACATTGTCTAATCCAGTGGCTTCAAAATAAAGAAACTAGCTGTAAAGAAGCTACACATTAGCCTCAGAGAGCTAGCTGCACAATGAAAGTATAGGAACCATAAGCAGAACCAGACAAATCTAGCTATTGAAATTACAGCCTTAAGCAACTGCAGTGTGTATCAGACAGCTGAATGTCACTTCTGGAAAGGGAGAGACATCAAAACTGTTTATTTTTTTTCCATTTGCAATGAACTTCAGCTTCTATTCAGTGAAGGAATAAAGCGTCACTACTCACCTTTGGTTTTCTGTTCAGCAGCCTGGGAAGAAAGATTAGAAGCAGGTCAAGAGGCTGAACTTCTCACCGCACATAACACAAAATCAATAATCATTTGGTTAAGGAGAAGTGAGAAAAAAGAAAACTAAATAACTAGATTGTCAGTAGACAGTGTAAAAGGTAGGTGTAATCGGTGCTGGACAGTAGTAATTAGTTTAACTTCATTTCCCAGTAGTGGTTGTAGTTTACTTGTAAATTAAAAATTATTTTTTATTCTTCTAGTAGCAATTTAGCCCTGGCAAACCTCTTACAGTGGTGGACAGTATAACTAAAACATAATAATAAACTAGATTAAACTAACTATAAAATACTTTATATTAGCTGACTGCATGTTTTAGTTTGTTGTCTTGTAACACAATTTCAATGAATCAGTCAGCAGTGTTGTCATAAACAGGTCAGAATGAGAGTTTTTTTTGCATGAATTTTCTCCTTATACTCTAAAAACATAAATTTGCCAACATGTTTTTGTGATTCTACAACTTTGGATTCTTTAAAGAATTTTATTTTTTAGAATCCAAAAGGAAAGCTTCTTTAGGCAACTAATACATGTCCATGTGACTCCAAATGGGCTTCTATCACTTTTTTGGTGCCTTTACTTAAAAATGTTTAGCCTTTAGTCCTAACAAGAAAAGACAGCTTTATGGATGTTCTTATTACAAATTGCTCTTAAATATAATTTAAAAAGGTGAAAGCAGTGTAAAAGGTTAGAATGTAAAAGGTTGTCTTTTTAAAAATCTTTTTAAATGTACTGGAGGGGGAGCCATGTCTGAGGAACAGTTTTACCTTTTTCTGAGCAGCTTCTTTCTTTTTCTTTTCTTCTTGCTTTTTCTTTTTCTTTTCTTCCATCAAATGGTTCGCTTTTTGTGTTTCTTGCTTGGTCTCTCAGCTAAAAAGAAATGAAAAAAAGACAACTGTTTACTATATCCCATGAAATATAAATTTAATATATAAAATAATAAACATATTTTAATTAAAGGCATATCAATGCATTTTCAATAATTACATGCAGTTAGCAACAGAGGTAATTCAGATGTGGATTTGGCTGGTTTAGTGATTTAACTTTGTGTTTTAACCTAAATGAATGATTTATCTTTGCATTTTTTAGGCTGGTTTAGCAATTGATCTCTATGTTTAATCTTTTCTTATTACAATATTTCCACTTAGTTCATAAGCAACTCTGGCATCAACTCAGGCCATTATCGGAGCCAGACTGGCCTTGGCAAAAGCCAGAAAAAGAGAGAATATAGATTAGTTAATCTGTTAGAAATTGTTTTGTCTCCTCACTGCTAAAGCTTTCATATCTATCTATTTATCCAGCTAATCGCCAACAGGGTTGCGTACAAAAGCCTATACAAGCACCTGTAGGGCAAAACATAGACATGTGCCCTGGATAGGTTGCCAGACTATCTCAAGGCAGCCACTCTGCTAACATACTTGCATCCAAACAGGAATAAAATTACTGCAGGACAAGCATTTTCCTAATGGGTTCTATAATAGCTCTTATAAATTCTGTGATCTGTGAAAATGTAATTATACACATTTGTGTAAATTGTGATTGTGATTTTATAAATATCACAATTATTTTCCTCCAAATTTGAACATGATAAGATAAGATATCTTCCATCCACAAGATAGGACTCCTCAGTCACACCATACCACAAATACTGGTGTAGTTAGGTATAGCACATTCTGAGCCTCATAAAGCCATTACTACAGTAATATAGTTAATACGCTTGGAGCAGAACTGTTGACTTTCTTACAATGGGTAAAAAACACCTGCTAGTATTCTTGCTGAGTGAAGATTCTACCTTTATGGAAATCTTTGGGAACCCCTTTTTCTTCCCATTAATGCTCAGTTTTTATACAACAGACCAATTAAACTGTTAAACTGTTGCATTAATCATTTTAACATTTGGGAAGCTTTAAATACAGATAAAACATTTTGAAAAGCAGCGCTCTTAAAAACTTTTTTTATTCAAACGCGAGGCAGCCACACCTGAGATGTGTATGTGCACTGGACTAAAATGATCAGAGAACTGCTCAGTTAATGGTGGAAAAGAGAAGGTAACTCAACTAGCGTTTTTCTCAGAGTGGGAGGGAGAAAAACACCTGCAGGGCCAATAAGAACATTTATAAATATATATATAATATCTATAAAATCACAGTGTAGAACTTACAAAAATGACCTCAGGACCCTATACACACTTTATCCTGTCTTAACAGAGTTTAGTGCTAAACAGGAGAATGATATGAGTCTGAGTCAGAAATATCATTTGAAGACATTTTTTACTATCAACGTTAGGAGGCAGATAAAAGTTGCAGGGTGTCTATTAGACCCACACTGTTCACCTTTCCGAAGTGTACTTGCTATAAGAAGACTTTTCCTTTTTGCCTGCAGTTATCGTTTTCCTTATTTTTTCCTGCAACTACCTAATTATTAGCATGATTATCTAAGGGAGTTTAAAATGCAGGCACACTGCTGATGCAATAAATACAAGTTATTATAAATTGCTTTAGTCACATGCATGCTTACTGGACATTAAATAAATACTGTAGGTCATTTGGTAAACTGAAAAAATGAAATAGTAAATAAATTTTAAATCTTCAGTTACACTTCAGTAGACTTATTTGATATTTACTGCTGTTTGGAACAAGCTATGCCTGATTGTGATACAGCAGGATACTTTGGTTTAAACACTAATGTTAATTTAGGTTGTACAATTAACTAACCACAAAGGCCAAAATCTTTAAAACAATTTTAAACCCACTTGTGTCTGTTTGCACAGGCTTTGCTCCTTTCTACAAGCTTTTTTCAACAGATTGTTAGAATTAACAATGATGAAAGTCTGAATAGAAAGGCGTCTCCATTAGAGAAAGAAATGGTGATGGTAATGTGCCACATTCAATGCAGTGCTTTTATTTTTATTCTTCAAATAAATCATTATGTACATTGTTGCTGTTGGAATGAAAACCTGCAGCCATGCAGGTCATTTTGGGGGACAACTGCAGACCAGAACATGAGAGCAATGAGGCCTAATAGAGTATTTGTCTGTTAAGACACCACAGGAGAGCACAATACACAGTGACCCACAACAAAATGCATTTTACCCATACCAAGTGCAGAAGTGGGCATATTGGCACCTGGGGAGCTGAAGATGGTACCTTGCTCAAGAGAACCTTAGGGTAACCTATTGAGTACAGTACTCAAAGCCACAGCCTTCCAATTATGGGCCTAGTCCCTAACCTCTAGGCCACTGTTGTCCCAACACTATCTCCACCACTGTAAAGAAATCCAATATTACATGTATCACTACAACGCTTAATAATACACCAAAACACCCTGAATGACTTTGGTTATCTCATAGCAATTACATAGAACTACAAAGGATTTGTGATTAAAATTTGGTGGAATTCCTCTGTAAGATGGAATAGGTCGATGTAAGTAAATATTTTTTGCAACCTCCCAGTACCAATACATTTAAAATGAGTTTGGTGCAAATTACCTAAATCTTTACACTTGCTTCAAATTGTGTCAAGTAATCTAATTTAGACAAGCATGTTTAAATCAGATTAGATCAGACTATAAATGACACATAGGTAGCTATAACTATGTACTTATGTATGGATAAAAAAAAATTAGTCTTCAAAATGGAAGCTCCTACTGTTTCTAGCTATGTCCACTCTGGTCCATTGGATATCAGTGCCTTCAAGACAGAATTGTTTCTTTAAGTGAGCAGTTTCATGGAAGAGCACTTCCATTTCCACCGTGTAAATTCTGTGTCAAATAACCATACTTCTACTCAAATGGCTCTTGTGGCTCAATTTTTTCCAGCAGTGGGTTGCGGTGGATAAAGGAGGAGGAGGGGCACAAGTGATGGAGGAATGGAGGACGGGATGGGGGGTAGACACTCTCCTGGCACAAAACCAAAAATGCCAGTGCTACAACACAAACAAGAGCAGAGTGAACCCTCGGGAACTGCTCACCAGCAACAAAAGCACGGAGAGGAAGAAATCTGCAGCCTCGCTGTCGGATTCAAACTTGCATTAGGAAGCAACCGCTTCCGAGCCATTTGAGAAGACTAAAGCTGGCAAGCCAGTGAACTCTGGGCAACCCTAAATCCACTCTGCCAACCAGCACCGCCCACCAAAAACTAACCAAGGCAAGGCTGGCAAAGACACAAAAATAAAATGCCAAACAGCTGCAAAGAACAAACACAACAAAAAAAATGTAGATTTCTGGTTGGGAGTAGCCATTTTTAATGCCCATAATCCTACTTTTTTTGGCATTTCTTTTTCTCTTTCTGGTATCAACTTATAACATTTATTTTTTTCTGCAATAAACAATTAATTTTCTTTTGGACCTAATCTAACCTAATTTGCTCTTGGAATCAAACTGCTTGTTAATTGTTTATTATGCGACAGATATTATGTACATGGAGTCTTTATTCCTTGCGTTATATCTCATTCAGAAAGAGAAGCCCAGTCCTTATCATTTTAGCATAGATGAATAAGTAAAACTTAAATAGGCAGATATGTAAATATTATGTTTTTTGACATCACTAAAAGAGAAAATACAGAAAGCAGCACAGTTCTCATTTATATTTAAGAAATTAAACAACAATCATAAACTGCATGAAGCTCTCATTTTTATAAAGCATTCCAAAAATTTGTTTGTGCATAAAACAGGCAGAACAAGGAAGCAAAGCTTTTGAAATTCATATGAATAAAGCAATAAGGAAGACTGAACCAAAGCAATCACTGGGTAAAAGGTGGTTTTCATATGCCAGGCTGCTAAATATAGCACAAGCAGATTGATTCACCATCACAGCAGCCTCAATGACTTTAATCTTCCAGGACCCACTAATGAAAGTACTTTCACAAGCTTCACCATCAATTTATTGCCTTAATAGATCACACAAACACCAAGCAACAAAAATGCTCCTGTCATTATGTTCAGAAGTGCTTATTTTTCTTAATAAAATTCATAACTGTAGGCAGCTGAATAATCTTCCACAGAACATATACAGTACTCTGCAAAAGTCTAGAGCCACCCATCAGTTTTTTATATTTTGATGGGGAATCACATTGTTGGTGTAAAAATTCTATTTTATGCTTGTCAAACTGTCTTATCTACTGTATTGAGTGTGAGTGACTAAATAACAGAAATGGGAAGAAATGTTTTACTGCAACAGGGTGCAAAGTGTCTAGAAATGCAAGTTGCCTACATTAAGTGGTTCCAACTACTCAGCATTCAGCATCCACAGTATACTAATCACCTCTATAATCAGTGTGTATATATTTTGTTACTGTCATGCCTGAAAATAGATGGCTTTCTTACAGCTGAACAAACAAACAAAAGAAAACCCTCAGAATCTGGCCATGTATAGCCACTGGACTGAAAATGAGAGACAAAAACATTGATCTCAAGAAGACTTGTAAACTATTCCTCAACAATACATTAAAAAATTCAACTTACTTGCAAAACTTGCATAGTTTTTTTTATCTATCATATAAAGTATATATATATATATATATATATATATATATATATATACATATATATATACATACATACACACACACACACACACACACACTATTTCCTGTTTTTGTGTAACCAAAAATTTCTTGTATAGCATTATACATTTGAAACATGTGAAGTTACACAGGCTTAAATTGTGCAATTGAGCTGGCAATTGTACTTAATAATTAATCATAATACAAATAATTGTGTTTGCTTTTTTTAACAATTGCATCCAAGTATTAAAGTATAATACTAAAGTGGACAAACTGACTTTTTGGCTGTTTTTCTTCTTAGCTGTCATAACCTTTTTCTGTACTGGCAGAAACGGCTAAAATAAACCAAGAACAATGAGAGTATTGCTAGAATACCTTAATCATTTACACAATAAAACAACATAAAGACAAGGTTTTAGATTTCCAGACCTCACTAGTCCTTTTCTAAAAGTCCTAGAAGTTCCTAAGGATTCCCAGCTGCTGAAAATTAAACAGACGATTGGTGAAGGTCTGAGACTGTATCAGTGTGAGATGAAAGAATTCTACTTCAACTCAATTTGAATATCATGATTCTGAAAAAAGCTGAAAGGTCTTAAGTAAAAATAAGGAAAACAATGTTTCCAAAAGAGACAGGCTTTTGCGTTATAATGGAGGTAAAGTGTGAACTGTAAGGATGTGAAGCAAACTAAAAAAGGTTAATGATTTCACTGCTATATGTGATTGCAGTGGAAATTGAAAAAGAAGATGGATATACCATCAACAACTTACTGGTCTTGAAGCTTCCACAAATCAGGGCAGAAGTGTCAAAAATTGACCCTTAAAGGTAATGGGTCAGTATGCTTACTTTTAAATAAATAGGTTTTTAAAGATTAATTTAAAATGTTTTTCTGTAATGACGTGTGCAAATGTGTCTATTTAGTTACATTACAAAAACAATTAAAAATTAGTTGATTCTGCCCATATATTATTAGTATTAACCAGGTCTTGCTTCTTAACTGTGTCTCCATTAAGTATTGCGCTTACTAGTTTCAGACATTTTTCACTGTACTTGGCCATGCTGTGGAGCTTTCTAGACCCATTCTGATGACAGCAAAGCATTTATGTGTGATAAAGATACAAGTCAATCTGCATGTCACGGGCAAACCTGCATGTTAAATGTGTTGATCTTCTCAGAACATGTGTATGTTGGGAACCTTTAACCTAATAAGACCAGAGCTGGAAGGAGGAATATGGTGTCAGCTTAAAATGTGCATCATAAGCCTATTTTAACTAGAAATAATAGACAGCAGGAAAAATCTTGTCTATAGTTCTACATTTAACATATATGAAGGATAAAAACAGTTTAAAAAATGTGTGAATGTGACTACTCAATTGAAAAACTGCAAGATTTCACAATAGGTTTCTATATGATATTACAAGCATATAGTAACAGCTGTAGATTTCCTTATTAACACAACGTGACAGTTCAGTATTCAATAATAAAATTATATAAAAAGGTAAAGTACCCTTGTGATTGTAAAAGGTACCACATGTGAATGTATGATGTACTCTGCCGGTTTCTGTCCTTCAAAGCTGTAGTATCTCTTTCTCTATTATAAACAATATTCAGATGTATTTGGCTGTTAAGTGCACAAGGCTGTAATAATGCATAAAAGGCTGTATAACAGCAAGTAATAAAATAGTGTTATATGGTAAACTGAGCATTATGTGGCTTTATTTTTTTTTGTTCAGCTCCAACAACAGCTTCTTCTACTCTAAAAGAATACAGTTTCTTTCACAAGCTTTTGGCATAGACAGGGGGCCCCTGAACCAGCAAGAGGAAGAAAAAAGGAAAACACTCTCCAAATTACCAACTGCACAGCCTAAGTCAGCCATGAGGACAAGGTTTCAAACACACTAGACAACAAACTAGATCACTTTTTTATTGAATTACAAAGCATTATCAGCTTAAGACTGGAGAGTAAAGTGAGAAATCCACTATGAACCCCTGCAATAGAACCCGCAAAGGTAGAAATTCAACCAACAGGGAAACAGCTTCAGCACAACTCATGATACAAGTAGGTGGTGCTGGTAATAAATAGTAAACAATTTTCATCTGGCATATTGATATTAAACAGGACAATTTGGCACAGAATAAATAATTTTACTGCTATTATCTCATAATGTGAAACAGACATGATTAACTTTTAAAATTGCTGTTACTACATAGTTTGCAATGGACAAAAGTCTTGTTACAAGACCTCTTATGGACACAATAATTAATCAATCACCACATATATAAGTGTAGTATGTAGGTATGTAAGTAAATAACGGGGAAATAACCCCTTCAACATCCTATTTCCAAGTTGTTCTGGCATATTAATTAATGCACTGACAAACTAGAACCCAACACTCACATACATACATTTATATAAACACATACATGGAGATTATATATATATATATATATATATATATATATAAATATTGTGTTATTTAATTAATAGAATGTGCTAGTAACTCCTGAAGAGCCCTGAAGCATCTAATTTCAAAATGAATACAAGGTGGGCTTTAATAGGAACTGTTGTGGTAAAGCTCATCAGCAGCAGCCCCATCTTCATTGTGCTCAGCCTGCAGTTACCAGACGTTGTGATGCAGCAGCAGCAGCTCCAGCCACAGGCAGGCGAGAACAAACATGCAAGAAACGATGAACTGTCTGAAGTCTGGGGTGGGAATGCCCTGCAACATGGACTCCTCAATGAAACAAGTACAACCAAAACACCCATATGACAAGAATAACAATAATGTTTCTAATAATTATTCATATCTATTTAAAAATGTAATAACGGCAATAGAGAAGCACTATTAAATTAAAATTCTTGGTAGAAAATTGCTTAAAATAATTAGAGCAATTTTAGATCTGATCAGTATTTCAAACGATAACATTTATCAATGCAGAACAGCAAGCAATGCTGGACAAATGTTCTTTAACATCTTAATAAATGTAAGATATTTATAGCATGTATTAAACATATTAGATATCAACATTGGACCACAAATTTCATTGGTGTATTCCTATGAATAATTACACTATATAACAACAACAACAACAATATAGCAATTATATAAATTTTAATAATGTCTTAATTAAATTGTGCAAAGTAGAGATGCATGAATCCTGAATTCAAATGTGCTTAAATACGTTTTATTATTTTAAAGAATTTCTAGTCTTCAAGACAAAAATGCTGAAATTGTGCTGCATATGAATTTAAACAATTTGTAAATGCGGAAGGACCTGAACCTGCGTCGAAAGATAAAAATATCAAATACTAGGATCGACCCAGAATTCCCACATCGAAGCATCCCTAATACAACCAGCAAACGTCAGCACTGTCCCAGCCATTTTCAACCTCACCATCATTCTGCAGGTTCCTCAACACACCAGTAATGAGGCTCGAAGAATCCAGTCAGTATAGAGAGGTGATGAAAATCGCATGCAAATCGTGCGAAAATTACGAAAAACAGGACTGCAAGCAATAATGCAACAAGGAAGCGTGTAATATAAGCCCTTTTCTTTTCCCTTTTTCTATCCCATGTTCATGTTTATTTATATGTATGGCCAATTTAATGAGGCTATCCAGTACCAGAGCTTACGTTTTCAAAGGAAAAATAAAAAAGCCAACGTGTGCTTTAAATAAAATGGCATTAATAGACAAATTAGGCATGGTGAGTATTATCCTCGACTACATTTCCAAACACATTTCGAGCGCTTCAGCATGCCACATCGTTTTATACCTACAGGATTAAACAAGGATCAAGTTGACCCGTCTTTCTAAATAATTTACTCCTTAAATGCTGGGAGAGCAGCAGTTGCGTTCTGCAGTGCTGGGGCCAGGACGATAAACTGCTGCAGCATTTAAGGTGGAGCGGACAACTCGAAAAGGCTCGATCGTAAATAAAAGCTTCCACATCTCTTACCTTTATATCACAGGCAGAGAAATGGCCGTATATCCCTCGCACAGGTGCATTTCTCCCCTAAAAACGACGCAAGTGGTGTGGCTCGATACCCGCCGCACTGACAGATAAGGATGTTTCAGGCGCAGCAGTCCGAACCTGCCAGTGCAGCAGCAAACAGCCCCACTTTCCAGGCTTTTAAGCCTCGTCAAACCAGTCAGAAATGAAAAAAAAATACATATGCAGTAACCAAGGAAGGGAAAATCACAAGAGCAAACAGAGGAAACGATGCCCCGGTCGGCTGTGTCTCCTGACCGAGCGGAGGCGTTTCGGTCTTTGCTTGTGTAGCTTTTTTTTCTTTTTTTCTCAATGACGTGTTCACGGGCGAATAAGTCGCCGATGTAAAGTGCAGAAAAAAAAGAAGTGAGGGGATTTTTTAACGCACTCATAAACGGAAGGCGACTCCGCTGTACGCAGTAGCTGCAGGGTGAGTGTTTTTCTTCACTGTGTTTATAGTAATCCGCTCCTCTGAGGACGCCGAGCGCTCAGCGAACCGCTCCAGCAGCCATTTTGTTGCAAATGACAACAAGCAGCAGCGCTCGAGTCTCGGCGGCAAAACAGGAAGTGGCGCGTTCTAACGCCACATACACCCCCTCCCCCACCCCACGTGACCATCCGTTAATAAACAATTCGTGCCAAACGGCTCGCTCCGCCCGTCCCGTTGCTATGAAAACGGGCGCTCCCCACCCTCCTTCCAGCAATGGCTGTTCCTCTCTCTCTCTCTCTCTCTCTCTCTCTCTCTCTCTCTCTCTCTCTCTCTCTCTCTGAGGGTTTTAACGTGTTCACCATTACGCTAAGGGTGTCTGTTCCATTTTGAACTGTTTCAGCGAGAGTTCCCAGTTTCTGTAATGCGGCTTTTCTGTCAGATGTGTTACCGTATATTTTCTCCAACAGGAGGCGCTATTTCGACAAACGAGTCGCACTTTAAAACTTCGTTTCAGACTGCTTACTTTCACACTAAACACTACAATTTTTACACAGCCACTAGTAATGCTTTCAGTTGTTTGGCTTGGCAGAAGACACGTACAAAGCAGACTGGGTTGGGATAGTAATGAAATACAGTAATGAAATCAATAAAAAAAAGGGTCAGGATTCACAGCAGTGCTAAGAAAATAAAATGTCCATATATGTATTTTTTTAATCTCCTGTTTCAATTTACATGTGGTTTACACCCCATGTTCATATTTTTGGGGTGGCTGATTTATTATGGAGAACTTGCTGGTCAACTGTTTTTAACATTAAAGCTTAAAGCACCTCATTTAAAAAAAAACACTTCTCTAAACAGGGCACCAATCAATGTGATTGATCAGATTGGAAAGGAAATTTATGCAGCAATCATTATTTAGGCAAATTTTTCTTCTTCTAAAGTTTTTTTAGAATTACAAATTGTAATTTAGGTAAATACATTTTTGTTCCTACTTTTTTTTTGAATATATTGCAGGCCTCAAATGCAGGAATGGCTGTGTCTCAACCAATGAAATTATTAGGTAGTTTGTCGACAATTAAATAATGCACAGATCATCTATATGGGCCCAACAAAATAAAATCAGACAGAAAAAGGATTTGGACAAATGAAAAAGCCTAATAAAGTAATAAATGTTTCAGATGAACACAGGTTATCAGTAGGAGTGGATATACTTGTGTTAAAAACAGATCTAGTAAAAAGGCAAATTTTCAAGCTTTTAGTATCTGTTTGCAATATCAAATCAGTTCCCACCCCTACTATGCATAGTATTTTTTACATAGGAGTACTCAATGAAGAATGTCTGGGATTGTTTTAGCGTTGATGTTCAGAAGAATGAGATGGGGCACCTACAGTCATATGAAAAAGTTTGGGAACCCCTCTTAATTCTTTAGATTTTTTTTTTATCATTGGCTGAGCTTTTATCATTGGCTGCAAAGTAGCAACATCCTTTTAATATTTGACATGCCTTATGGAAACAGTAGTATTTCAGCAGTGACATTAAGTTTATTGGAGTAACAGAAAATATGCAATATGCATCATAACAAAATTAGATAGGTGCATAAATTTGGGTACCCCAACAGGGATGACATCAATACTTAGTTGAGCCTCCTTTTGCAAATATAACAGCCTCTAGACGCCTCCTATAGCCTTTGATGAGTGTCTGGATTATGGATGGAGGAATGTTTTACCATTCTTCCATTCAAAATCTCTCCAGTTCAGTTAAATTTGATGGCTGCCAAGCATGGACATAGATTTTCGATGATATTCAAGTCAGGGGACTGCGACAGCCGTTCCAGAACATTGTACTTATCTCTCTGCATGAATGCCTTTGTAGATTTCAAACTGTGCTTTGGGTCATTGTCTTATCCAACCAATATCCAACCCCTGCGTAACTTCAAATTTGTGACTGATGCTTGAACATTATCCTGAAGAATTTGTTGATACTGGGTTGAATTCATCCGACTCTCGACTTTAACAAGGGCCCCAGTCCCTGAACCAGCCACACAGCCCCACAGCATGATGGAACGTCCACCAAATTTGACAGTAGGTACCAAGTGTTTTTCTTGGAATGTGTTGTTCTTCTTCCACCACCCTTTTTGTTATGACCAAATAACTAAATTCTTTTCTCAGCAGTCCAAAGCACATTGTTCCAAAATGTTTCTGGCTTGTCTAAATGAGCATTTGCATACAACGACTGTTTGTGGCATGAGTGCAGAAAGGGCTTCTTTCTGCTTATCCTGCCACTGGTTGGTTCTTTGTGCAAAATGCGCTGAATTGTAGAACAATGTACAGATACACTATCTGCAGCAATATGTTCTTGCAGGTCTTTGGAGGTGATCTGTGGGTTGTCTATAACCATTCTCACAATCCTGTGCATATGCAGCTCCTGTATTTTTCTTGGCCTGCCAAACCTCGGTTTAACAGCAACAGTGCCTGTGGCCTTCCATTTCCTGATTACATTACTTACAGTTGAAACTGACAGTTTAAACCTCAGAAATAGCTTTTTGTAGCCTTCCCCTAAACCATGATACTAAACAATCTTTGTTTTCAGTTCTTTTGAGAGCTGCTTTGAGGATCCCATGCTGTCACTCTTCAGAGGAGAGTCAAAGGGAAGCACAGCTTGCAATTGACCATCTTAAATACCTTTTCTCATGATTGGACACACCTGTCTATGAAGTTCAAGGTTTAAAAAGCTAATCCAACCAATCTGGTGTTACAAGTAATCAGTCATGAGCAGTTACATGCATTCAAATCAGTACTCAAATTTTTGCACAGGCAGTTTTTCACATTTTATTTAATTTCAAACAACTAAATACTGCTTCACTAAAAATCTTTGTTTGAAAAACACCAGAAATGAAAAGTAACTGCCCAAAATTCAAAGCATTCTGTAATGGTGGCGGGGTGCGGGTAGGATGTCAATGCAGAGCCAGTGCTCAGGAACATAACTTTATTCTCCATAGTAACAGAAACAAGGTACAAGGAACTAAAATACCAGCATTAACTTAAGGCTTTGCCTTGTGAATGAGCCGCACTCTGTTCTGACTCATTGGGGTTTAAATAGCCAGCCCCAATGAAGCACACCTGTGCCTTCATGAGCTCATGAAGGTGTGCTCAGTCAGAACAGAGCACCCACTACCATACCAAACATGAAACCCAACCGTGACACATACCAGCTCATCTGTTAAACACGGTGAAGGGGATGTTACAGTTTGGGGATGTATGCCTCCCACAGGTACTGGAACACTTATCTTCACTGATGATGTAACTGCTGACAGCAGCAGTGCAATGAATTCTGAGGTGTAAAGAAACAACTTATCTGATCAAGTTCTTTTAAATGTCTCCAAAGTCACTGGATGATGCTTCATCCTGCAACAAGATAATGATACCAAACACACTGCTAAGGCAAAACAGGAGTTTCATGAAGCCTGTATGGTATATTCTTGAAGGGCCAAGTCAGTCACCTGATTTAAATCCAACGTAAATACTATACAATGTATATACTGACAATCTTACTTATATATGTGTGTGTGCATGTGTGTGTGTGTGTGTGTGTGTGTGTGTGTTTGTGTCTGTGTGTGTGTGTTACTAGGAGAGAGAAAACATCAATGAAAGACATGCTCCCTCAAAGGTGAATGGAATGGAATTCCCTCTTTTGATAAAAGCCATCTGCAGTTAGTTCCTTCGGGAAAATCATGCTAATGGATCTTTTATTTAAACATATTATTCAGTTCAAAAGCAAATTAGCCATATTATTAGAGTCAGAAGAACATTTAAGATTACTAAATAACTGGACACAGTTTGAAGCAACTATGTGCCAGTGATGGTGATCTAATAAACAGTAGTAGGAAAATAGCAAAGGTCTATAGTGGCTAGAGGCTGAGCTAAGAACACTAGATTGAAGCAGCTACTGGTGTTAAAGGGTCCATGGGGGATTTTAAAAGGAATGCAGTCTGTGACTAAGCAGGGGAAGGGACTCTGACCCTGAGTGTTTCTCTATATGTGTGTATGTGCGTACTATGAGTGATGGTCCAACACAATGGGTTGGGCATCTCTGGCTTGGATTAATTTCCCCTGAGTCCAAGGCATCACAGGCATTGACAAACACACACACACATAGACACACACACACATATCTGAGTGGAGCAGTGCTGATGAAATTACACACCCATGATCTGCTTTCCATTACTTGCTTGCACAGCTCATGCATGTCATTGTCACATGTGTGCATACATTTCATTAATGACATGACCAGTATTGTCATTGCATCATATTACTGGATTAGCTCAGGCTCTAATATTAGCACCTGCATTGCTAACTAACCCTGCCCAGAAATATCCCTACATCAGTATCTCGAGCAGAAAACATTGTATAAAAGGCGGATGTATGTCCACTTCCAAATACGATCAAAGCTTATTTAGAGCCAGAAAAAAAGATCCAGACACAGCCCCTCCCAGACTGGATTTAGGACCTAGTGACTTAGGTGTTAAAGAGTTACTGGATTGCTGGGAAACTGCTGTAGAGGTGGTAAGGCAGACAGCTAGAAATGTACTTGATATCTGGAAGAAAAATGGAGGATAAGGAAACCTGGTGGTGGAACCAAGAAGTCCAGGAGTGTATACAAAAGAAGAAGGAGGCAAAGAAGAAGAAGTGGAACAGTCAGAGAGATGAAGAAAATAGACAGGAATACAAGAAGATGGACTGCAGGGGTGAAGGCCAAAGATAAGGTGTTTGGTGAATTGTATGAGGGGTTGGACAGTAGGAAGGAGGAAAAGACCTATACCAATTGGCGAGACAGAGAGACAGAGCTGAGAAAGATGTGCAGCAGATCAGGGCGATTAAAGATAGAAATGGAAACGTACTCACAGGTGAACAGAGTGTGTTGGGCAGATGGAAGGAGTTCTTTGAGGGGCTGATGAATGAAGAAAATGAGAGAGAAGATTGGAGGATGTGAGGATAGTGAACCAGGAAGTGCAGCAAATAAGCAAGATGGAAATAAGGGCAGCGATAAAGAGGATGAAGAATGGGAAGGCTGTTGGTCCGGATGACGCTCTGGCGCTGTCACTGCCATCAACCCGGTTGAGCGAGGCGTCTACGTGGTCATTTGTAAGCCTGGGTGGATAGGACCTCTGCACGGTTACCTACGCCGGTTTAAGCGGACGGGGTTTCGGCGCGGTCGTGCAGGTTAACCTGGAAGGGCAGGCTGACGGCGTTCTTGTTTACGTTGACCGGGTAAGACGGGGTCTAAGGCGAGGAATACAACCACCTGGGAAGGCGGGGTTTCAGCGCTGTTGTCACGTCAACCCAGGGAGGCGGGAGGTGGGTGCCATCGTTCCAAGTTGGAGAGAACGGACTTCTGCATAAGTCCGCTGGAGGAGGCAGGACTTTAGGGACGAGGTCCAAGTCTGCCGGAGGAGGTGGGGTTTGAGGGACAAGGTCCAAGTCCGCCAGAGGAGGCAGGGCTTGAGGGACAAGGTCCAAGCCCACCAGAGGAGGCGGGGTTTCAGGGGCTGCGTCCAAGCCAGACCGCTGGAGAGAAAGCGGGGTTTCAGGGGTTGCAGCTGAACCTGCCAGAAGACCGCAGTGACCGCGGAGCATACGTTTGGACTTTAGTTGGACTTTTTTGTTGAGCGCTTGCGTAACCCCTCTCCTTTTTGGGATCCTGCTTCGGAGGAGGCAGGGTCTGGTGCCTCGGGAGTGGCGCCTTGCGGTGGGGGTACTGTAACTGTTCTGTGCCATTAGAGGGCGCCCTGCCCTGATTGTGCAAACCTGGGCATTGGGTGCCAGGTGTGCCTCTTCGGGGGCTAGCATTATAAGCCCAAACAAATCAGAGCAGGGCACTGGTCATTCTGTGTGCTTACCTCTGTGTTTATTTATGTTATGTTTTACACATGTTATGTTTAGTATATTTAGTTTATAAGTTTTGTGCAAGGGGCAGTGGTGGCCTAGTGGTTAGGGCGTCAGCCACATGATCGGAGGATCGGGGTTCGAACCCCTTCCCAATAAGTTGCCCTGAGGTACCCTTGAGCAAAGTGCCGTCCCCGTCCCGCTCCTCCCTGCGATGGGCTGGCGACCTGTCCAGGGTGCGTCCCCCGTCCTCGCCCTGTGTGCGCTGGGTTGGACGCCAGCACTCCCCCGCGACCCCGTTTGGGACAAGCGGCAGATAATGGATGGATGAAGTTCAGTGCACATTTTCTGTCACGGTGGCAGGGAGTGGGAAGGACGTCAACGCAGAGCCTAGAGCTTCGTACTGAACTTTAATGACAGAAAACGTACACAGAGGGGTTTAGAAATGTTTTAAGGATGTATTTACAAATTATTTGTTTGCCCATTGACTTCTCATGTTTCTTAGCAATTTTAGTTTCATATCAGCAGTTTTAATTTAAAGTAGCAAAATTGGGACTTATATGGCATATGAAAAATCAGCTATACCTATGATAAGTTGTCACACGTGGGGTGTTTTGGGCACGCTAGAGGGCGCCCTCTGTCACCTGTGTTGTGTTTTGGGCACGCTAGAGGGCGCTCTCTATCACGTATAAGGTATGTCACAGGAGGTGTTTTGGGTACGCTAGAGGGCGCTCTGTTCTGACTGAGCACACCTGAGCCCCTGCAGGCAGGTGTGCATCATTGGGGCTGACTATTTAAGCCCCGATGAGTCAGAACAGAGCGCGGCTCATTAGGTAGGTTAAGCCTAGGCGTAACGGGTGGTTTTTGTGTATGTCACTGGGTGTCTATGACTGAGTATATGTAACTTAATATAGGCCACTTAGCCTCTAGGGTTAGACTGCAGTTCCCCAGTTCTAGGGTTTCATGTTTAGAACTGCAGTCCCCGTTCCTTGTTTTTGTAAGTGTGATCAATAAAAGTATGTTCCTAACTCCTGGCTCCGAGCTGACGTCCCTCCGGTACCCCGCCACCGTTACAGAAATGAGCCGCCAGTACCTGGACGTCACGAGCCACGAGGGCGAGCAGGAGCGCGTGTTGTGGGCGGCAGCGAACGCTGTCTAGCAGACGCTGCAGCTGATGAAGACCTGGGAGACAGAGGCGACTTCTCTGGACCTCCGCGAGCATCTGGACGGTGAGGAGTGGGTGCGACGGACGCCGGCGGCCACGGCAAGGGAGCTGGAGCGCCGTCTGAAGAATACGACGTCGCTGCTCCCACTCGATATCATCCCAGACCCCGAGCTTCGCATGGATCGGTTCGCGCTTTGTTCCCGGATGCTGATCTCCATGGCTGCAGGGGCGCAGCGCTATCTCAACACGAGGGGCCACGTGTTGTTTTCCGCACGCGACATGGAAGGCGGGGCTTCGTTGACGGCTGGCGTTGCGCAACGCGGAAGCAATACGCCAACCACGCCGCAAGCGCCTCAACGCGGAAGCACGACGCCAACCACGCCGCAAGCAGCTCAACGTGGAGGCACGAAGCCAACCGCGCCGCACGCAGTTCAACGCGGAAGCACAGCGTCAACCGCGCAGCAAGCGCCTCAACGCGGAAGCACAGCGTCAACCGCGCCGCAAGCGGCTCAACGCGGAAGCTCGAAGCCAACCGCGCCGCACGCGGTTCAACGCAGAGATTCAGTGCCGAGAGCGCCGCGCGCCAGTAACCGCGATCCGCCAGCGGAGAGAGCGCCGCGCGCAGCTGATAGCAGGAACACGGCCAGCGCGAATCACAACAAGAGGTTGGTAGCAAACGCGCCTTGCCCCGTTCAACTCGACTGCACGGCGTTTACCGCGCCGCAACGCGAAGGCACGGCGTTTACCGCGCCGCAACGCGAAGGCACGGCGTTTACCGCGCCGCAACGCGAAGGCACGGCGTTTACCGCACCGCAACCGTTCCCCAGTTCTAGGGTTTCATGTTTAGAACTGCAGTCCCCGTTCCTTGTTTTTGTAAGTGTGATCAATAAAAGTATGTTCCTAACTCCTGGCTCCGAGCTGACGTCCCTCCGGTACCCTGCCACCGTTACAAAAGTAGATATTGTGCAAAGACTGTGAAAAACTGTTTTTTCTTAAGAAAGTTTGACAACATGCAGAATACAGTTTAGAATCTTTGTGGATTTCTAAACTATTCTAGGAATAGTGTATTTTAGAAGAGGAAGCAAATTTTGTGCCCAGCAATTATGAATGTGAGTGGATGATTTTTTTTTTGCGATGCTTTGAAACTTGTGTATCCAGCCAATCATTCTACAATCATTGAACAATGTTTCACAGATGGCTTTCAGGGGTTGCTCACATATACATTAGTGAATGTTTATGTTTTGTTATTATCATGTGTATGTTTTGTTATTATCACTGTTTATATGCTTAATTTAACTCTTTGAATTATATAAAAACCATAGAGCAGTCTATGTTGTGTGTCAGTGTCTGTATGTGTGTGTGTGTATTTGTTGTGCTTGTGGGTAAACTCTTTGCCTTCCAGAGTTGTCCTTTTGTTGCTGCTTCTATTGCAGAGCCAGTGATGAGACTGAATTCTTTGAAGAGTCAACAACAGTAATGTGGCCCTTTTGAGAGATATAGACTGCAGACTCAGAAATCAAGATTCCTAGAAAGAGAAGAAAAGACAAACAGAGGGAGCGAGAGAGAGAGAGACCATGACCTTGTCTTAATAAATCAATAGCCTAATATGCTGCCAATTGGAGTCTATCCAACCAACCTAACGTTCCAGTTCTTATTCATTAGGCTCCATTGATTAGGCAGATGATCTGTGTTTTTCAAAATTGAAAAATGACATCCGACTAATGGACTGATTGGGGGGATGTGGTGGTATGTAGAGTTAAAAATTACAGTGGGGTGTCAGTAAAGGCAAAAGCAACAGCATATGTGAAAAAATGACATGGAAAAAAAAACTTTTTATTTTTTTTTTAAAAGCTCTAAAAAGCTAAAAAAGTTAATTTCTGCCTTTTTCCCAGCTGGCTGACAACGTACAAAGAGGACTATCACATGATGTTTTGATATTAAGTAGCTAAAATAGTTTGAATAAACAATTTGAATACGTCAATTTCTGTAACGTGGGGGTGGTCTAGTGGTAGGGTACTTGCCTACGGACCTCTGGGTCAAGAGGTCCCCGGTTCGAATCCCACCTCTAGCACTACCACCACTGTGTCCCTGAGCAAGACCCTTAACCCTGAGTTGCTCCAGGGGGGACTGTCCCTGTAATTAGGAAAATGTAAGTCCCTCTGGATAAGAGCGTCTGCTAAATGTAAATGTGACATTTTGTAACCAAACTGACACTTTATTTGAACTGACTGTCTCATCTAAGCCTGCGACTGAGTAAAGATTAATCAGACTAGTTGGACCGATCAGATTTTTCTTTTGAATTTGTCTTCAAACTTCACACTTATGTTTTTACGTGCCTTATAACATATATGATCCTGATTCTCAAGAAGCATGATATGAACAATTATAAATGGGGTCCTAGCAGTTTGATTGTGGTTATTTTATGTTTTTCAGTTTTTTTATTCAGTGTTTATTTTAAAATGCTTATGCTACATGAGAATACATCCTGTCTATAACACCTTACTGTGACAATTCTGTTTCACCAATAATTATGTAAAGAGCAGATCTCAAATGCTCTGTCTACAAAAAAAAATTATACAAATAGCAGAGTCATCATACATCTGAATGCAATTCACCAAATGGCATCAGTTACATAAATACAGTGGTTTTTTTTTGGTTTTTTTTAAGAAGTGGTTTTATCTAAGGTCTAGATGTAAAAGTATTTATCCAAAGAAAATGCAGGGATAATCTGAGTCTACATTTAACATAATATTTAAACTAAAGCCTCTAGAAATTACTAAATATAATTTGTTATCATGGTTGTGGGTAGCATCTATAATGTGCTTTTTAAAATCTTTTTATTAAAGCTAATAAAACTAAAACTAAAATGTTGGAATGCAGCTTCAATTACTAAAGCTGCACCATCTGAGTCTAACCACATTTTTGTCAATAGTGATTTATGATAATTTATCAGATCAGTTATCTAATATTTAAGAGGGATATTTTGGGTTTGCTGCTTTGTAGACTTTCTGGGGCATAATGCTGTATAATGATTATATAAGTGAGATTTAAGTGTTTTGTTACATTTCTGCTATATTGATCTTCATACGCTTGACACGGTAAATTGCAGGGGAATGCAGAAGAAACAGTCTTTGTGATTGAGCTAGGCATTGATAATATTTATGCTGTTTGCTTCTTGATAAGCTTGTCACATACCCTTCTTATTGTTAAGGACAGCTGGGATTTTGGTGGTTAAGTCAGCAGAGCCTTGGTAGTTTGAATGAATAAGATCCCTGAGGTAGTGGCCTGGTCTTTTCCTAAAATTACTTTAGTAATCCACAAAGTCTATTTGTTCATTTACACACAAATTTTAAGACAACTGTGCTCTGCACAGATATGGCTAAAATCTCTCCACCTCCTTTGAAGGTGGGCAGTGGCCCAGGGTATGTAACATTACCTCTTATGGTTTCCAGCAAGAATAAAAAGTGTTTCTTTAAAATTTCAAATATGTCTGTGTTTGGGGGCAGTGGTGGCCTAGTGGTTAGGGCGTTGGCCACATGATCGGAGGATCGGGGGTTCGAACACCTTCTCAATGGGTTGCCCTGAGGTACCCTTGAGCAAGGTGCCGTCCCCGTCCCGCTCCTCCCTGCGATGGGCTGGCGACCTGTCCAGGGTGCGTCCCCTGTCCTCGCCCTGTGTGCGCTGGGTTGGACGCCAGCACTCCCCCGCGACCCCGTTTGGGACAAGCGGCAGAAAATGGATGGATGGAAGTCTGTGTTTCACATTGACACTGATGTTGACAAAACATAATTATTAGCTTTGTTCTACATCAGTAAAATATAGCTATATTGTGGCAGCGATGAAGAGAACAAGAGGCTTAACTAGCTCTCGAAGCTAAATCAGCTCGACAAAACAACTTTATGTGGCTCTATCAAGTAACCAGTCTGGCTATTTGTAAAAACTTAATCCCATAAAAATAAATCTAAATTATGTTCATTGCTTTATGACAATATAGCATGTACTAATAAAATGCATAAAAAGGGACAGAGATATATTGTTTCATAAAATTTGCATTGCATGGATGCTCTGTAAAGCTTTCCAAATTTACAACAGTATCTATTCAAGAGTGCATTTGTGGGTGGAGTATGGAGAGCATAATAATAATGGAATTATTTATAGGGAAATAAGACTTGGTGAGATTAGTTTTGTGTGCAACTGAGCTTTTCCCCCATCTTTTCCCTGTTGATAAATGCATCCTTCCTCTCGGTGACACCAAGGTCACCAGCACGTGTGGAATGAGGACTCAGTCAGCGGGGAGCAGGTAACAGCAGCATAATTCACTCTCTCCTGCCACATTCAGACACTCTTATCTCAAAAGTAATCAAAGTGGTTTCCTCTGCAATTGGCTCAGAAGAGGACCAAAGAGTAGAGAGGGTGATGGGAGGATAGTCTCCACCCTGTCTCTCACACACACAAAATGTCAACCTTTCTTCTCTCCATCATATCAACTAACTCTCTCCCTTTACCAGCCGTGCTGCCAACATTCAAAGTTCCTACCCTCACTTCCACTCTACTACCCTTCTTTCTCTTCTTCTACTTCCGGACATTCCTCCCTGCTTTTCTACTCCTTTGGCCAACAGTAGCCAAATTTCCACCAGCACCTTGTTGGCTAACAGTACTGATGGCAGTCATTATTAATCCAGGCCTCATCCGACCCAGTATGGAAATTGTTGTTCTCATATTGATTTGACAAATGTTTTAGACTTGATTCCCTGCAGCGGTGGCCTAGTGGTTAGGGAGTTGCCCCGCATCGGAAGATTGTGGGTTCAATTCCCTCACAAGTAGGTTGCCCTGAGGTACCCCTGAGCAAGGTACCGTCCCTGTCACTGCTCCCCGGGTGCTTTCAATAGCTGCCCACTGCTGCACAGTGTTTGTGTGCATGGGTTAAAAGCAGAGGTCCAATTTCGTTGTGGTTCATGGTGTGCAGTGCTGTGACCTCGCAATGACAAGGGTTGTCACTTTCACTTTCATGTAACTTTCACCATTTTTCCACGATTGGACCCAACATGAATAAATAGATTTGCTTTTACAATCCTAGGCTGGGATCAGTCTGACTGAAAAAAAAACCACAAAAATCTTGCCACAACTAGCAAATTCATGTACTTGTGACCCTAGGTGAAAGAAAAGGTTCAGGCATAGCTTCCAAATAGTCTGGATTTTTTGGAGCCTCTGCAAATACAAAATGCTGTATCTGTAAATCTTTAAATGTGATCATGTTAGAAGTGTTTCCCTTTATGGCCAGCTTCCTCACTGTGCATGGGGCAACATGAATATTCTAACTTCAGTTGTTTAAAATATCCTAATTATTGCCCCTTTTACTTACGTGAGTCCCAATAATTACAAAGCTGACTAAATGTTTTCTTTGTTTTATGTTTTACGCTTGAAATCGTATTGCAATGATTATTAAAGTGGAATGGAACTGAACAAAACTGAAAATAATAACACCTTGTTCACAAAGGACATACTGAACTTTGAACGTGAAAGTGCTTTCTTGTCCTCTCTTAATAATAATTTCATTAAAATGGCACAGCAATATGTCAGAGTGGAGTGGACTGTAAAGCAGTTCAGCCTAATAGCTGGAACTTTCTGAAGTAAAATTGTCAGAGGATATAAACCATTATAAACTATTATTCAGTCAGGGTTAATCAAGTTAATCATCTCAGCTTTACAGCGTGAGGAGGAAATACAGGCAATGCAGCAACTTATGATTTATGCTGCCACACTATCTGGTAAATACAATCTAGGAACAAGAGGTGTGTCCTCACCCTTATTCTACTAATCCCATGTGTACAAATGATGCAGTTTGGTGCTTTCCAGACTATGACCAGGACTTATACATACTATGATGTTTCATTAGTACTGTTATTCAAACAAGCCAAACCTCCCACAACAATTCAAATTCTTAAGTACATTTCCACAGTTCCCACAGTTCCCGCAGTTAATATTTTCTAAGCGCAAAGTGTACTGTTTGGGAATCTGCAGCTACATCCATTCATCCATCCATTTACTGAGCCTTTTGTCCTAATCAGGGTTATGGAGGATGCTGGAGCTTCAGCACTCTAGTCCATTGCAGTGCTAACACACAGACAAAAGCATTCAAACAAAATGTCAAACCTTAGGCATCACTGATCCACCTGATTTACATGTTTTATGGACTTTAGAACAGAACCAGATTGAACCCACATAAGCACAAGGAGAGCTCCACAAAGAAGGGCCTCAGGCTGCCAAAAATGGAATAGAGCCAATGTGCTGTACCATGTCACTCAGGAGAAAGTTGCTGTTTTCTAATTAGCATTACCAATAGTCTGGAGTGAAACAATTAATTGTACTCTGAGTTCAACATTTGTCATTTTATTATTAGAATACACCTGGCCAAAAGTAGACAACTACTTACAGCTACTTAGCAAGCAAACATCACCCTTGTCTTCATCTTTTACAGATGCTAGATGCTATTATGAAAATGGCAATGTATTCATGCAATGTAATTCCAATGTTGAAAAGTGTTTAATTATAGCAGGGATTGCAGCATAATTGGAATTTTGATTGCTAAACAACATTGTAATTCAGAAGATAAAGTAATTGGACAAAACATGGTATTTGGAATACTTCACCACAAGTTTGCAAAGTTTGAAGAATCATAATAGCTACATAGTAGGAACCTGCTTTGACCTGGATTTTTAAAACTGGCAAGACATTGATTACAAATAAAAACACATTTGAAAAATATAGTATGTAACATTTGCCTCAAAATACTGGTTGTTGCTGATGGGCAGGATGTTTCAGCCACAATGTTTGGCACTGCAAGCTACCTATTTTATTTCTTAAATTTGGTCAGCTAGTTTTTTTTTTTTGCTGTCACCACCAATTGTATTGATTTGTGGTTTGTTCAGCAGTGGAGGAACTGTTAATTTTGGTTTTGTCTGCCATTGTTGGTGGATGATGATCTATGATGCTAGGACCAGGCTACAGCTTCCACTTGATTGACAGGCAAGTAGACATATTTCCTTTTCCTGATGGATAAGATGATGGGGTCGACATCATCAATATATTCACCCATTTTCTGAGTCAGCAGCCACAGAGAGCTGTATTTTACTGACAGCTGCCTGAATGTGAGGAGAATTAAAGTGCTTTGACTGAAACTCTATGACACTACATTTTAAAGCAAAGCAGAGGCACTGTAAAAGTTGAGTGAGCATGAGTGTGTGCATGAACCTTTATAAATCCCAGTTTCAGCATGTCAGGGAACCACTGCAAAGCTGCTTATTGGGAGGCCAAGGAGGGATTGGTTGTCTAGCAACAAGGTGATGAAGGTGAAAGAGGGAGTGAAGGAAGAGAAACAGAGACACTGATTTTATTACTATCATATTCCAGACTGAAACCATAGAACTATTTATCCACAGCCTCCTTTGTATGCAGACCCTAAATCTTCATTTGTTTCTGAGAGTTCAGAGTAAAGGCTGTTTGATCACAGAGCTCATTTTGGACTTTTATTTCATCCAGTAAAAACAGAGGAATCAGCCACTTCACTATCCCTCAACACTCTATTACTCTTACTTATGGCTTTGATCTTTCTATTTTCTTTCAAGTTCATTAAACTATATTTCATTTGTATCGTACTTTCTACAGCAGCCATTGCTTCAAAGAAGCTTGTCCAGAAATTTGGGCCAAGCTTCCAAATAAACATTGCCAACAGAGACAGCATCAGAGAATATTTAAGGAGAGCATGAATAAGAATTAAGATAGGAGATTAAGAGAAGACCCAAGACTCAAAAAGGAGAACCTCATTAAGATCATGAGGAAGAAATGGCGACCAAGACTCAACAGGAGACCTTCCCAATAACTATAAGTAAGAAAGACTGAGAGGAACCAAGACTCAAAAAAGGAACCAGCAGACACTCACACACACACACACACACACACTGCTTTATGGTTTATATAGAATTTAATTATATAATTGAAAATAACATGTAGTATATAAACACTGATAACATTTCAAAACAAATTGTTCACCCAATTTTTTTCCCTTTGGTATTGTAAAAAACAGCACATTCAGTAAAAGTGAAAGTGACTATTCTTGTCATTGTGAGGTCACAGCACAGCAGACAGTGAACCAACACGAAATTGGACCTCTGCATTTAACCCATGCACACAAACACTGTGCAGCAGGGGGCAGCTATGAAAGCGCCCAGGGAGCAGTGACGGGGACCTCAAGGGTACCTCAGAGCAACCTACTGGTAAGGGGTTTGAACCCACAATCTTCCGATCCTGTGGCCAACTCCCTAACCACTAGGCATGTATCATGTCAATCATTCTACAACAGTGTATCACAGACTGCTTTCAGGGGTATATTACATGTACTGGTTTTAAGGCACAACAAAAAAAACGCACTCACTCACTCTCATAATTGCTTATCCTAATTAGGGCCAATTTGCTGGAGCCTATACCAGACCTAAATGGGTTCAAGGTAGAAACACCACAAATGGGTCATAGGGCAGATATACAGACACTTAGTGGGCAATATAGCGTCAGCAATCCATCTGACATGTCCATTTTAGACTGTGGGAGGAAACCCACAGTGGGCAATATAGCATCAGCAATCCATCTGACATGTCCATTTTAGACTGTGGGAGGAAACCCACCCCCGAAATGGGTAGAACATGCTAACTTTACACAGAAAGGACACAGATAACCCCACCCAGGAATTGAACTCAGGACCTTCTCACTCTCAGGCAACAGCACATCTCACTGTGCCACCATGCCACTGCAAGAGAACCCTAAACCAGTACAGACACATCTCGCACATGTATTATATGCAAAATATATTGTGCAGCTTAAGCTATGATAAGTATTGGGTAGGGTGCTGCTAGGTGGTTTCAAAAGTATCCCAGATGGTTTCTTGGGGGTTGTTAGGTAGTTACCTCTCTTTTTGTTTTATATGATGTTATTGTTGTTAAGTAAGCACTTTGGTCAAACCATGCCATGCCCCTGTCACTACAATCCACCAACAAAACAAATGAGGATAAATGAGACATCCCTTAATAATAGTGACAAATGACTTAAGCTTCTAAATGAGAAGACCTCTGATAAAACATCATCAAAACAAAGATCAGAAGGGAACAACTCCCACAATACACACGCACACACCTACACATCCTAATGCTCTAAGAACATTGCTAACTGCCCCCTACAGGTGGTCTTTGTCTTTTTACCCATGTTTTTTTGGCTTCAGTAAGCATTGGCACAGGGGAGGCCGACACACTTTAAAAACAATGTAATTACAGGCTTGCAAGATAAAAATCAATTAGCTTGGCCCTCTCATGCTTTATTTGATTCCAGTGTGTGTCTAATTAGTGTGGTGGAGAGGTGGTGAGAGGTGGAGGCTTTGTTGCCACTAGCGCTGTAGAGCTGTAGTTTACCCCCACCCTGCCATGCCCCACAGAAAGGGCACAAAAACACCTCCCAGGAGAGTCTAATAAGCATGCCAAGCCAAGAAGAAAATAAAAATGCAAAGCAAAAAACGACAGTGAGGATACTGAAGTATGATGATGATCCCTGTTGCTTCTGTGGCTACTGTTTTTTTTTTTTTTGGTACGTGCTAGACTTTCCATTTTTTATTGATAACAACTTGTCATGCAGTGACATGTAACAACAGAAGTAAGTGTATGAGGATTTAGACATACACCATGTTGTTAAGCTTTCTCTATCAAGCTTTGTAGGCCTCATAGCTTCAGCATCCTAAAGAAGCTTTACACACCAGTCATATCTTAGCTGACTGACTACCCAAAGGGGGAAGCTATGTCATTTAGATTTTCTACTTTTCTACTATTGACACTGACCTGAAAATGCTGGCTAATTTGCATGAATAAAAAAAGGCTTTCTTCATTTTCACCTAGAGGATGCTGTTTTCTCCATGTCGATGATCTGTATATGCACTGCAAGTGTATTTTTCCAGACTCGTTCTACAGGCTTTGATGTCTCCATTGGGGTGGCTGTGTAAAAAGAAGTATCAAAGAGGGCGGCCTGGCAGAGAGCGAGGGACTCTGTTCTTTGTGCGCCTGATGAGCACTCCAGTCTGTAATTACACACAGCCGCAGCCAAGCCTCAGGGTCGAAGCCAGCTCACACTGAGTTCAATGGAGAGAAAGAGGGACCAAGCGAGAAAGAGAACTGGGGGCTTTGGTGGTTTGTCTGGGCAATGCTTGTAAATGTGTGACTTTGAGTATACCACAAGCACATGAATAGCTGACAAAGTTGTAAATACCCCTGGTAAAATTTTGTGTTAGGCTTAGTCTATTTACCAAACCAGAAAACCCACAGCTATCATGGTATCTCTGCTCTGTCTAAACCTTCACCAATACCTATACCTAGTAATGCCCCTCCTTGCCCTGCCACTGCCCTGACTGTTTGTTTTTATAATCTGTGTCTTGTTTTGAAGCCTTACCTCATTGATACACTTTTCTATTATCATTATTCAAACGTGTCTTATTAGGTTCCACACTACATTAGGTTCTGTACATTATATGTTGCGTCTCTTTTTTGACAACACTGTAAATGCAAGAGAAAAACTAAAACATAATATGTGTCACGGGTGAGGTGTAATTTGGGCACGGTAGAGGGCGCTCTGTTCTGACTGAGCACACCTGAGCTCATGAAGGCACAGGTGTGCTTCATTGGGGCTGCTATTTAAGCCCAGATGAGTCAGAACAGAGCACGGCTCATTCGTTAGGCTAAGCCTACACGGTATGGTGGTCTTGGTAACACTATGTAGTAGTCTTTCATTTCCTGTGCATCTAATCATGGAATTACAGTAAAGAATTCCTCCTGCGCAGCTAATTGCGAAAATACGGTAAACAAGGCGCCCTGTGCTGCTCAACGTGAAAATACAGCGGTGAAAACGGCAGCGCGAATAATAGCGAAACATTGGAAGTAAATGCTCCCTGCACCCTTCAACATGAGAGGACGGCAAAGAAGGCCGCCCGCAACAGGAAAAGCGGGACAGCGGCAAAGAAGGCCGTTCCTGACACAGAGAGCAGGAAGACGGCGGAGACCGCTTCCTGCATCGTGTAACTGGGGAGGTCGACCAAGAAGGCCCTTCGCAGCAAGGAAAGCAGCATCAAGGAGTCGACCCCCAAACGCAGCACCACTAACCCATCTGCCGGGCAGAAAGCAGAGAACGAGGAGGACCAAGTTAGTGGGAAGTTTAGAATGAAAGTTCGGGTGCAGATGCGGATTGAACATGAGGCTGCAATAACCATTCAGGTGCAGGTAAGGAAGCACTTAAGCAGAAAATACTACCTGAAGCTACTGTGGGCAGCCAGGACTGTTCAGCGATATTACCGAGCTAATAAGATGATGAAGCAAGAAATGAAGTCTTTGAAGGAGAAAAAGATGGCTGCTGTTGTTCTGCAAGCTGCATTCCGAGGGATGAAGACCAGACAGACTCTGAAACAGAAGCACCAGGATGCCATTGTGATACAATGGTACAGTGATACAGTGATACTGGGCTCACTGTGCTCGGACAAGGTATGTATGCATCAAATATGCTGCTGCTGCCATCCAGCTTAGGTGTTGTTCCACACTTGATGCCAGAAAGCAGAGGGAGGAATTCTTGAAAATGCGCTCTGCTGCAATGTTCCTGCAAGCCTGCTTCAGAGGTCAGAGGGTCAGAAGGGAGATTATCCTGCAACATCAGGCAGCTTCCCTGATTCAGGCTGCGTTCAGAAGACACAGGGAGGTAGTAAAGTACCAGGCCATAAGGGTGTCAGCCATCATCATCCAAAGACATTATAGGTCCTACATTAAGGGTAAATTTGAACATGAGAAATTCCAGATGTTAAAAAGGTCTGCGATACGCATCCAGGCAGCTTTTAGGGGTTATTCCGTTCGAAAGAATGTTGCTGCAATGCACAAAGCTGCCACCATTATTCAGGCTGCAGTAAGAATGCACAAGCAAAGATCTGTTTTCAAGAAGCAGCGCTGGGCAGCAAGTCTTCTTCAGAGGAGGTTCAGAAGGTGGAAGCTTGGACATCAGAAGAAGAAGTGGCTGACAATGCTCCACCAGCAGCTGACAGATAAAGAAGCCTCTATGCAACAGGTGAATGCCTCGGTCACGAACGAAGGGTTGAAACACAAGAAAAGGATCACCTATCTGCTTTCTCAGCTGGAGAGGACCAAAGGACTCTTGTCCAGTTACCAAAGGGAGATCGGAGCCATGGAAACAGAAAGAAAAGCTCTGGCTCAAGACAAAGGTGAGCTTTACGGAAAGAGCAGTAAATTCAGAAAACAGAGAGAGGTCTCCAGAATAAAGCTGCAAGCTGTGATGGTTGTCCAAAGAGAGAGGCTGGAGAGAACGGATGTACAGAGGGACCAAACTGCATGCCAGGCAACGAGGAGAGTAGCGACTCCAACCATTCAGGAGAAGCTGGAAGCTAAAGTAGCCACTATGGAAGAACAGCTGAATCAGACCAGGGCAGAGCTGAAACAGGTGCAAGACCACAACGTCGCTCTGCAGGCTGAACTGAGAAAAGCCCGAAGTGAGGCCAGTAAACTCACCGAGCTGGAGATTAATTATATAACTGACTATTTTACAAACAGAAAATTGTCTTGTGTTATAGTTTGTGTTAAAGTTGAAAAAGTTGAAAAGTTGAAAAAGTTGACCCTCTCCTTTTCACCCCAGCATTACTAGCTATACAACAGTTCTCTGGACCATGCAGGTTTTTGATTATGATTCAACGCAGTGACATTTGCAAAAGCAAATGATGACATCCTTTGTTATTACAACATAAGCCAGTCCTTCTCTAATGAGGAATGCTTTTTATTCTCAGGTTCAGAGTGGCACAAGGTAGCCCACCTTCCCCTTTCTCTATTACTCTACTTACCTCACCTGGGACTCACTCAGTATTTAAGTCCAGGCTAAAGACTTACTTGTTTAGTTAGGCTTTTAGTAATTAATTTTTGTTAGTTAAAAGGTACAGATCCAGGGGTTCATGGATAGAGAGAATTAGAGAGAAATAAACCGGGATGTTGGTGCTGCCGGCCCACCACTCTCATGCTCATAAATTCACGCTCAAAAAACTCAAGCCAAGGCCCAGACAGGCCGGGGGATTTCATTATCCATTGTTTGTCCAGAGATCCAAAACAAAATCAAAACTAAAACTCAGGGATAAACCTGGCCCAGACAGATCGGTGAACTCAGGTTTATTGAGGGTGTTGTGGGGGGATGCCAGTGTCACAGGGTGCTCTCGTATTTGTAAAACCCCTGGATCTGTCCTTTTTGGTCAGGATCAGTCATTTTTAGTCAGGCTGTAATAGCAAGTTTGCTGGAGTCACATTTTTTAAACTCACGGTCTGTACAATGAGTTCAAAACAGATCTAATTCCTTTCTCTCTGGAAGGAGAGAAAGGAATGCTGGAGATGGGCGGATGTCCACCACGCAGGTGGTGGACAGTTTAGGTATTTCCGGGAAGTACTCTTCTCAGTTCTGGCCCCTCAGTGGTGGAACGAACTCCCCCTGATGGTCAGAACTGCAGAGTCCCTCGCTGTCTTCAAACGTAGATTAAAGACCCACCTGTTCACGGTATTTCTGAGGGACTAATCCCTCCCAAACCATCCACCCTCCTACCCTTACTCTTTCTTCCTAAAAACCTCTACTCTCTTTCCTACTCTCCCACCCCTGTTCCTCCTCTCAAAAAAAAAAAAAAAAATGATGATCATGTTTTATGATGTATATGATGTTTTATGGTGTATACTTGTTACAAGGCTCTTAGTCTGTTACTTAGGTGGTACTAGCTAATCAGCAGTTACTGATCTGTGCTGGTTACCAAGATGAACTATTGTGGAAATAAAGCACTCTGGATAAGAGCGCCTGCTAAATGCCGTAAATGTAAATGTAAATGTAAGCAAGTATATCAATCTCCATGAAGGTCTCCTGAATTCCATACCAGCTACTCCAACAAGTCGGCAAAACTACTATCAACATATTTCTCTCCCGACCTAAACTTCAGATCAGCTACATCAGATGGGCTCTTTTGCAGGAGCTGCTGCCACGAAGATAAAAGCTTCCCCCACTCAAACAGAGCTACCACTATTACCTCATGAACCTCCAATTATATCCACCAATACTTTTTTACTGTAACTCATGCTTACTGGAAGTCATCACTATACAGGGCTTTTCTCTCTCTTTCTTTCCTTTTTTTTTCCGGTGTCGACCAAAGGATGGGTTCCCCTTTTGGATCTTGGTTTCTCCCAAGGTTTTTTCTCATGTTTGGGGAGTTTTTCCTTGCCTCTGTCACCCTCTGCTTACCCAATTGGGGGCTCAGACCCGAATTCTGTAAAGCTGCTTTCTGACAATAACAGTTATAAAAAGTGCTATATAAATAAAGTTGACTTTACTTCACTCACATTTCATTCATCTGCAAGCAACCACTGTCTTATCCAATTTACCGAACATAAGGGGCAGTGGTGGCTTAGCGGTTAAGGACTCGGCCTTGGGATAGGAAGGTTGTGGGTCCCAGACCAGTACATTTCCCTGAGGTACCCTTGAGCAAGATACCATCCCCTTCACTATACCCTGCTTTTGTTAGCTGCTGCATGGTGTGTATTGGTTAAATACAGAGGTTGCATTTTGGTGTGTTTCACTGTGTGCTGTGCTGTATTTCAAAATGCCAATTTGTCACTTTTGTTTCACAAACAAACAGTCAAACAAACAGTGAATATACACATATTTGATTTTTTTTACATTATGTAATGTTTCTGATGGCAAAATAGTAGTAAATCTGAAAAGAAAGATAATTTCTCTGAGCACTAATTTGCCTACTAACACCATGCATTATTTCTGTTACATTAATAAAAAGCCAAGCACATCCATCAATCTCCATGAAGGTCTCCTGAATTCCATACCAGCTACTCCAACAAGTCGGCAAAACTACTATCAACATATTTCTCTCCCGACCTAAACTTCAGATCAGCTACATCAGATGGGCTCTTTTGCAGGAGCTGCTGCCACGAAGTACTATATAAAAAAAAAGTTTCTCCCAAGGTTTTTTCCTCATGTTTGGGGAGTTTTTCCTTGCCTCTGTCACCCTCTGCTTACCCAATTGGGGCTCAGACCCGAATTCTGTAAAGCTGCTTTCTGACAATAACAGTTATAAAAGGTGCTATATAAATAAAATTGACTTTACTTCACTCACATTTCATTCATCCGCAAGCAACCACTGTCTTATCCAATTTACCGAACATAAGGGGCAGTGGTGGCTTAGCGGTTAAGGACTTGGCCTTGGGATTGGAAGGTTGTGGGTCCCAGACCAGTACATTTCCCTGAGGTACCCTTGAGCAAGCTACCATCCCCTTCACTATACCCTGCTTTTGTTAGCTGCTGCATGGCGTGTTCAAATCACTAAGTTGACATTCATCTAAAAACATTGGTTGCTCATGTGTAAATGGTGCTATGGTAAGTGTTTACAGAATATATTCAATATGAAATAATAATATACAATTTTTGTGAATTTAGGAACACCTACTGTAGCTTTGATCTTTTCTTAAGAAATGCTTTCATTAGGGATATATTAATACAGTATTTGTAGCCCAATAACAAATAGAAATATTAAAAATTATGATACACTACAAATTTAGAAATTGGCATTATATAATATATATGCTCTCATATCTAATATATAAAATATAACTTGCATATAACATTTATTTATTCTATAAAATGAAAGCATTTATGCCATTAATGCAATATTAAATGTATTATAAAAATATTTTTAAGTGGTACAGCAGTGGCCTAGTGGTTAGGGACTAGGCCCCATAAATGGAAGATCATGGGTTTTATTCCCAGACCAGTATGTTGCCCTGAGGTACCCTTGGCCAAGGTATTGTCCCTATCATTGCTCCCTGGGTGCAGAACATGGCTGCCCCCCTCTGCACTGTCTACATGGGATAATTGCAGAGAATGCATTTCCTTGTAGTTTACTATGTGCTGTATTGTGTATTCACAATGACAAATAGTTGATTTCACTTTCAAATATAGGTTTATTTTGGTGAAACCCTTTTGTTTAATATAATATAATTTATTCAGCCAATATCAGCAAGGTTGATTTGAGTCTTCGTGCAAACTTTATTTCTCCATAAGAAAAAACTTTTAAAAGTAAATTTTAGGTAATTAGTTCAGTGTTGCTGATTACTTATTACCAGTTTAAAATTATTAATTTTTAAACATTATTGTAATATTAATATCACATATATGGGCCATGAAAAGGTTGGTCAAATTGAATGATGATAATTAAACTTAGCATTTGTTTTTTAATGTGAAAATCAGTTGTTAAACCAAAACCATATTGTGTGCTTAATGCATCTTAACATATATCCAAAAATCTAAACTTATTGAGGAATAAGTAATATGTACAATTATGGCTTTTTTTATTGCAACACTTTCAATTGAATGGTTCCCACAATCTAGTCTTAGTACTTGGTACTTTTGGGACTTTTGTCAGTTGGTATTCAGTTTAACCACATTGACAATATCCAGTTACAGGGAATTACAAAAAGTCCCAGCCACCAGGTCTATGTGCTTAACCTATATTCAGCTTCAATACACAGCTTCATGTTCATTGAGGTTTCACTTTTGACATGAAGAAGGCACAGCCTTTCCTGATTATTTATTTTCACTAGTTGGCAAGTGGGGGCAGCGGTGGCCTAGTGGTTAGGGTGTTGGCAGCGTGATCGGCGGATCGGGGGTTCGAACCCCTTCCCGATGGGTTGCCCTGAGGTACCCTTGAGCAAGGTGCCGTCCCCGTCCTGCTCCTCCCTGCGATAGGCTGGCGACCTGTCCAGGGTGCGTCCCCTGTCCTCGCCCTGTGTGCGCTGGCTTGGACACCAGCACTCCCCCGCGACCCCGTTTGGGACAAGCGGCAGATAATGGATGGATGGATAGTTGGCAAGTCTACAGGTCATCATATACTGTAGTTAAAGCAAAAAGTCAGTAATTTTGTTGCCTAACTGAGCTGTATTTTTGTTGATCTCAAACTAAAATTGCTACAGATTTCTTGCTTGTAGTGTTCATCTGTGGAACACATTTTAAATCATATTTTGTTCATTGAGAAATCTCTTATAAATTATGCCTATTTGCTATACAGAATCATAGCACTCCCTGCTATGGGCTGGCGACCTGTCCAGGGTGTGTCTCCCGTCCATCGTCCTGTGTGAGCTGGGATGGACTCCAGCACTCCCCCGCGACCCAGCTTGGGACAAGCGGCGGAAAATGACTGACTGACTGACTGACTGAGAATCATAGCAATTTGTCCTTGGATAAGCATAAAAATGTAAATTAGAAAAAAAAAGTGTTATGTGCACCTGTACTGGGGAAAAGGAAAGACACCTGAGCAGGATCGCCGGGCTGCCTAGTCTGCTTCCAACTGATAGAAAACACAGTTCAGACAGACCAGGAGTATGAACAAAAACATAAAACTTTATTAAGGAAGAAATCCAACACAAAGCACTAACTCACACAAAGGGGAACAAACACGTAGACATCAGACTAACGAGGGACATTTAAGCACATACGGAACCTGAACGAGGAAAACTGGGGTCTATCTGAATATACGGGACACTGAAATTTAACTAAGTATGTTAGCGCGGTCCCTGCGATGGGCTGGCGACCTGTCCAGGGTGCGTCCCCCATACCTCGCCCTGTGTGCGCTGGGTTGGACACCAGCACCCCCCCCCCGCGACCCCGTTTGGGAAAAGCGGCAGATAATGGATGGATGGATGGATGTTAGCGCGGAGGATAATGCTAACCGCTAACCGCTAACAATAAACGTCTAGCAGGTTTGAACATGCACGCAAACAAGGTCATCATCAACACTGTGGTTCATATGAAAGCAGACAAATAGCAGACTTATCTGAGAATGAACTTCAGGCTGCATCACGTGGGGAACCAAAACGCCAACGCACCCTACCCATTGCAATGTTCTATTTATTCTCCCTTGCTGCCAAGGTTCCACCAATGGTTATAATTGCAGCAAGAGGGTCTTCAGGTGCGTTGGCTCACAACAAAAGGTTTATATTACTCTGCTTTCAAATTATTTCTCAAAAGTTTTGTTTGATGCAGCTGCAAGTAAACCACTTTGTTTTCTGTAGGCTCATTTTGCTATTTGTAGTTTAAAGTGACAAAACTTTGCAAAAAAAGAAAACAAGAAATAGTGTAAATGCACGCAGTAGAAGAGACACATATGCCACATTAGACCAGATAAATGCCTTTTCAACCTAGATGATCCCACTTTGCTCATCAGCCAGGGACTGCTTAGAGATAATTTGGCTGTAATTAAGATGGGGGGGATGGTTGGTTGGAGAGAGGAAGTGCTTGCTGCTGGACTAAAATGTTGAGTGAGCTTTACATCTTAATTTGCAGTCACCAAGTACTAAAGGAAAATAATTTTTTTCCCCTTCTTTTTCAGGTGAAGCCCCCTATCTAGTTCCTCACCAAAAAACAAGTCATTAACACCATTGTGGCATTCCATTCTAAAAGTAAATGGATGGGTGCAAAAGCATTTAATCAGAAAATAAAGTAAAGATGGAGATAGTTCTGTTTGAAAAACAAATGTGAGGGCTGCGTTTTGCAGTGCAGTTCTCACCTATCATCTGACATTTGTGGTGAATATAACCCTGATGAATAAAAACCTGGTAATCCTGCACTTTCATCCAAATTCCTTTAGAATGCTTACCTTACTTTTGCTGACCTGGTTTATCTAAACCTCATCTTCTTCCTTTTCTCACTTTTTATTGATACATTTTTGTATATTTTAAAGCACACCGAATAATCTCCTATGCATAAAAACTTGCTGTGCATTGCCTTCTAGGCAACTGAGTGAAGAACCTGAAATCAAAGCACAGATTAAATGGTTTATCATGATGATAATTCTAGGCTATTTACTTTTATTCGTGGTTAGCAACATTGTGTGTAGGATTTCATTTGACTTGCATCAAAGATAGGAAATTACAAAGTGCAAATACTTTGTTACAGTACTTAAGTGGAATTTTCAGTTATCTGTGCTTTTGTTAACTTTTTTTACTTTTACTCCTAACATTTTAACAAAAATATTAGTACTCTCTTTACATTTCAAAACAGCCTCCTTACTTTTAATTTAATGCATCTGAGGGGAATTATCCATTGCATTGTGTGTATCTAAAAACTATTTTTTGATGTATGCATAGCATAAGCTTCAGCCACAAACACTGTCCAAGTGGCCAGGTTTTTAAAAAGAAACAGGTCATAATTAAGCTACCTTATTTAAATTGGGCCACTTTATTATTTACCTAATTAAATGGCCTGTTAAAGGAGACTGTCAGGTTAGCAGCCTACAGGGCAGCGCTAACTCGCCAGCTGAGCCCTAGAGATTGTTTCCATGGAAACAGCAGGGCTGAAGAACCTGCCAAATGGAAAAAAGTCGATTACACAGAGTATGTAGATATAGTAGAGCACAACGGAAGCTGAGATTGCAGAGGCAAGTGTGTGTGCGTGTGTCTGCTGTTAATGTTCCAGGCAGTAGACAGGGGCAACGGCAAATAGAGCAAATGATGGACTGCCTCATAAAACCATTCCTATGAAAGCATCCAGCCTTTCTGGGACTTTCCATATTTCAGAATTAAAGTAACGGTAAAAACTGGACAGAGATTTCATGAAGGAAAGAAGTGCTCAAACAGATAATGGGTATGATAAAAATATTTTCTCTAGGTTTTTTTTGGGTTAGAATTCATTGTTAGGCAAGTTATTTTGAATGAACTACTCATTTAGTTTTTATAGCTCTTTTAGTTCATTTTTATACTTACATATTCTGTTATTATAATTGTTATTATGTAGTATGTATATTATGTAAATGTAGTGATCCAATGTTCATTCTTAAATTATAAAATATTATTTAAATTAATAATTTTAATAATTCAAAATATTTTATTCAGCTAGTTTCCCCATGTTTCATCTTGCGAAAGTAGCAGTGATGGCCATATGCATGGTATGTTGGCACCACTCTTTGTTACAGAGAGTAATATGGAGTTTTTTGAGCTACAGGTCTGTTTAAACTCAGAGAAGACCACCATGGCATGCATGTCTAGCAGAAGCTAAAACTCAAACCAAAAAAGAGCTAAATTATGAGGCTTAGAGTTCCCTGTTTACCATCTCCCTAGCAGGAGAGAAAGTTATTAATAAGAAATATTAGTTTACCTTAAAAATTCACTTCATCCTTACCTGTGAATTTAAATTTTGAATGGGAAATGTTTCATATTGCAGATGTTTATGATGATAAGATGATACATTTCTTAGAATTACTATGATTCTAATTATTATTATTATTATTATTACATATTTATTATTAAGGTCTGAATCCAAGTTATTATCATCCAATAGCACTATTGATTCAGCCTGTGTGCAGAAGCAGGGTCAATAAAGTAAAATAGAAGCTTGATTCCTTAGCTCAGATGATTGGATAGTCCTGAGATTGGCTCAAAATCCATGTTTACTTTCCATTTACTACCTCAGAAAATAAGCTATACTGACAAAAATCAGATACGGCTGACACACACAAAGATCAACAAAACAGTCCACTGGGACCAAAAGCAGTGCAAGCTTCAGTGCATCCTGCTCATCCACAGCTGTGTGAAAACCATAACATCATTTAAACGTTGTTGCTATAACACACTCCCTGTGCTTTGCTACAGCCTATTTTTTTAAGACTGTTACCTTCAGTAATGTTTTTAACATCCCATTCTTGACCTACCCAGTCCCCTAAGGGGGAATCCTACAGGCCACCTAAGGCTGTTCAGTTGCTCTATTAACTTAAGTAAAGTTTGTTAGTTAAGAGGTTTGTAATACACTGCTCCACTGATCATTTGCATGAATGTGGTTGTACATGTACATGTGTTACTTTATACTGCCAGTCAGCATGCAGGTTGAAGTATTTTTTTAATCTTATATCTACAAAGGAAGTCACTTGATGTTCAGTAAATGACAGCTGTCTTGGGTGAACTTTAGTTTTTAAATCATAGGGCAAATAGTCACTTTCACTTCTTTTATGCAAGTGGTATTTGAAATTAGCAAATGGCAGAAACTCTATAAAGATAACCAAATACTTCTTCAGGCTTGAAGTCCTCCTGTGTTGAAAACCATTACAGCTTTCTTGGCTTTTTAATGTAACACACAAACATTCTACATACCCAGAACATGGAAGTAAAGAGCTGGAAATGTAGCAATTCCCATCATAGAAGGGGGGGTGGGGGGGCTATTTAAATGCATTTACCCTTCCCTCAGGGACTGATATGATTTCTGTCACCAGAGCCGACAACAGGAAGCATCTCTGCTCATTACTGTCAACTATCTGACAAACGTCAATGTCACTGTCAGGCTCAAGATCAGCAAGAGAGTGTGAGAGTGAATGTATGAGGAAGACACAGCTACTAATTGGTATTCTCATAACAGTTAATGTATGGCAGAACATGCACGGTCTTCAGGTCTTCAACCAAGAGCACACACAAAAACGTTTCTCAGAACTGAATTTGGATAGATTGACTTTGACATGCTGTCTATTACGATTATTGACAGTGTTCTTTTGCTGGAGTTATATCCCTTATGTGTTTATGTTGGGTACCACAATAGATGGCAATGGACCACAGCAAGGCGGGCTGTGTATCTTTTTAAGCTGTTTCTTATAGTAAAGCCCTAATCTTCTTCTTCTTCTTTTGGCTGCTCTCATTTAGGGGCCGCCACAGTGGATCAACCGTCTTCATTTCTTCTGGTCCTCTTCATTTTCCTCCTTCATGTCCTCTCTCACCATGTCCATAATCCTCCTCTTTGGTCTTCCTCTTTTCCTCTTTCCTGGCAGTTCCATCTTCAACATCCTCCTCCTAATATAATCCTCATCTCTCCTCTGGACATGTCCAAATCAATGCAACCTTGCTTCCCTAACCTTGTCTCCAAAAGGTCTAACCTGAGCTGTCCCTCTAATATATTCATTTCTAATCCATCCCGTCCATCCGTCCTCCAACCAACGAAAATCTCATCATCTTTAACTCTGACACCTCCAGCTCTGCCTCCTGTCTTTTCGTCAGTGCAACCGTCTCCAAACCATACAACACAGCTGTTGTGTAAACCTTCCCTTTTACTCTTGCTGGTACCCGTCTGTCACAAATCACTCCAGCCACTGGTCTCCACCCACTTCAACCTGCCTGGACTCTTCTTCACCCCTCTTCCACACTCAACATTACTCTGAACTGCTGATCCCAAGTATTTAAACTCCTCCACCTTTGTCACCTCTACTCCCTCCATCCTAACCATTCCACTTTCCTCCCTTTCATTCATACTCCTGTATTCTGCCTTTGTCCTACTCACTTTCATTCCTCTCCTCTCTAGAGCATACCTCCATCTCTCCAGGTTCTCCTCAAGCTGCTCCCTACTCTTGCTACAGATGACAATATCATCAGCAAACATCTTCCGCGGGAAGATGACCTCATCCGTCAACCTGTCCATTACTATTGCAAGCTCAGCGCTGATCCTTGATGTAATCCAACCTCTACCTTGCATCCGCTCACTGTAACACTGATCTCATACATATCCTACACTTCTAACATACTTCTCTGTAACACCTGACTTCCTCATACAAAACCACATCTCCACAACTTCTGCTGCACTTCCTGGTTAACTATCCTCACATCATCCAATCTTCTCTCTCATTTTCTTCATTCATCAGCCACTCAAAGTACTCCTTTCATCTGAGGTGGGATTCGAACCTGGGACCTCTTGACCCATAGGTCCATAGGCAAGCACCCTACCACTAGACCACTGCCACCTAGCCAAGGTAAAGCCCTAATACAGTTACGGGTACCAGTGGCCGAGGCGATCACCTGTAACACAGAGGCTTCTCTCTCTGTCAGCTGCTGGTTGAGCCTTGTCAACAACTCCTCCTGTTAAGTGAACCTCTTTGGTGAATGTCCGTGAGAAGTGCATTGTGGTTCACATTGACCTGTTGGAGCTTTTCTAATCCATTCCTTAGTTTCTCCCGGGTACTGTTCAAGCTTTCAGTTAACCAAATGATCTGTTCTCTCTGGTTTTTACAGTCCTTTTCATATTCAAGGTACCCAGCCTGCTTTTCCTCAAGTTCCCTACTAACTTTAGTCAATCCTTCATGAATGGAACATACCTCAGACTGGTTGCTTTCCTGTAGCTGGTGATTCATGGCTTGGAGGGAGACGTTTTCATTTTCTAATCTCTTACACTTCGCCTCCAGTTCCTGCAAAATGTGCCTCAGTTCAATATTCTCAATTTCCTTGGGTTAAGTGCTGGTTAAAATGTCCTGAATGTGGTTTCTGCTCACTTCAGACTCTAATTCTGTGACTTGACAATTGGCCAGTTTAGCATCCCTTAACTTTACATTCAAAACATCAAGATCCTGGTTCCGTGCACAAATTTTGTGATCCTTGGCTGGGAGTTCAGCCCCCATTTCCTGGAGTTGCTCGGCAAGAACAATTTTGGCCTGTCTATCTTTGCCCGAAACAGACAGCCACACATTTTCAGATTCCTGAAGCGTTTGTTCCAATCTTTGAACTTGCAAGTGTTATACTGCTGTATATTTATAAAATAATTCTGAATTTTAGCATTATTATTTGAATAGAGTAACAAATTGTACAGCCTTAGGCAGATGCCTCATATTGGTTTTACAGCCTACAGTTTTAAGACACTAATTTTGGCCAAACTGCACTAAAATAACCTAACTCAATCAATTTAAGGAGAATTAATTTAGGAATAAATCATTTAAATATAATTGAACTGAATTATCTAATCATCTAGTAGATGCCTATCTTTTTGTTTTCTGTTTTCTATCAGTAGTGTTCATATCTGACCATATTTACCAGGAGCACACAGCTGCATTTGCAGCACTGTCATGTCTACATGCAATCATAGGTCTGTTTGTGTGTGTGTGTGTGTGTGTGTGTGTGTGTGCGTGTGTTTAAGCTACCCTGAAACTCTAATCTATAGTAATTAGATCGACCAATCCAAACAGTACATACCAAAAGGACAGCCCTATGTGACATGTGTATGTGTATATATGAGCCGCTTTATATGGCTGTGTTTGTTTTCTGTGGTTTTGATGGACCTAGCCTGCATATGTGCACACATATGTGCATGCTGCTCTCTAAATCCAGCTAATGAAATACACACAGTAGAGACTGCTAACATAGGTGAGAAGGGTGAGGTCCTGAGTTAGTGTGTGTGTTTTGTGTCAGTGTGTGTGTGTGTGTATGTGTATGTGTGTGTGTGCACCCCTCAGGGGACAGCATGTTGTGTGTGTCTGTGTTGAATGGTGAATAAATCACACTGCAGCAGTTTGTTAGCAGCACAGCACATAAGTCAAGGACACAAGGACAGCCAATGAGATCACAGACACCAAAAGATCTAAGAGGTCATCAAATCTAGGTTAACTGACTAGTCTGACATGGAACATCAGTTCAAAGGTCATGGGTAATGTTTTTAATGAAAAAGTGTGTGTGTGTGTGTGGTGGCATTTTCAATGCAAAAAATCAAAGCTGCTTTTGGAAAATAGGGACAGACCACAGAAAAAACAGCATATATAGCATCACATATATGAGGCACATTATAGTTACATAATACAAGTAATTATATATAAATAATAATCTTCTTTTTCTTTCGGCTGCTTCCGCTTAGGGGTCACCAAAGTGGATCATCCGTTTCCATTTCTCCCAGTCCTCTGCATCTTCCTCATTCAAACCTGGCCTTCCTCTTTTCCTCTTACCAGGCAGCGCCATCTTCAACATCCTTCTCCTAATATTATCCTTGTCTCTCCTCTGAACATGGCCAAACTAACAAAATCAGTTGGGTTAGCTGAGGGCGACAGAGGCAAGGAAAAACTCCCCCAATCATGGGGAAGAAACCTTGGGGAAAACCAAGACCCAAAAGGGGAACCCATCCTCCTTTGGTCAACACCAGAAATAAAAGGAAAGAAAGATAGAGAATAACCCTGTATAGTGGTAGTTTCCATGAGTTACAGTAAAAGTAAAAGTCTATTGGTGACTTGTTAATGATAGCTCTGTTTGAGCAGTGGAAGCTTCGTGGCAGCAGCTCCTGCAGATAAGCCAGTCTGATGGAGCTAATCTGAAGTTCAGGTTGGGAGAAAAATCAGATGATAGTAGTTCTGCGAACTCTGTGTAGAGGTCTGTGTCAGGTTTGACCTAAGTTTCAGTAAGACACAGAGCATCAAAATCCTTTTAATTAATCATCTCATTTACAATCATGGCTTTAAAGTTTAGTGATCCAATGTTGAGAAGTCCCAGCTTCAGATCTAAGTGCTGTTGTTGGCTGATTTAGAAAGTTTAACTTTAATCAAATTGGTAGAGCAGATTTTCAGATTTTTTCTTTTGTAATAGTTTTTTTCAGGGAAAACACAGTCTCAATATGGTGTATCTTGAGTGATGCCCCACTGCAGCTCACAGATGGTCTATTTAGCCAGTCTGTCTGTGGCCTGGTCTTGGCTCTGGATTGTCAGTAGCGGCTAACTAAACTACTTTGCCGACTAAGAGACTATGGGCTATGCTGCATGAAATGAGAGCAGCATGAGAGACACCATCCCAACCTAAAAGACCAGGCTTACCCACAAAAGTAGTCCAATTATCTATATACCCCACATTATTTTCTGAGTACCGCTTGGACATCCAGTAGTGTAACGCCCAAAGCCTGCTGTAGGCTTCAGCACCGCACCGCATCAATATCAAGCCAGAACATTTTAAACCATCAGACATAGTCTGGGCAAATTTACACACATCTCTAATATGTTGCTTAGTTATCCCTTACTGCCGCATACGAATATCATTAGCTCCTACATGGGGGACCACCTTTTCATACTTATGACCAGCTAACAGTCTAAGATTCCCTAACAAATCAGCTCCTGAAATACACTTAGCTCTAGCTGGCACTGGAGCCCCTAAAGGAGTAATTATTCTCACATAGCGGATAATGGAGTCTCTGATTATTAGTGCACCTACAACAGGCTTCTTAGGCCTGGTAAAGGTGTGGGGGGCGGACATCACCCACTCGCCACGCTGTGAGGGCTCTTCAGCCGGAGTCGAGGGCGTGCTGACTCTCCCTGAAACCACCAGCAGCTCACAGTGAGTTTGACTCTCTAGCCCTCATTAAAGACTGGACCGGCTCCTCTAACACTAATAACTTCTCCATCAGGGAAGAAACTAGCTGAAACTTTTCGCAAACAAACTTAGTGCTAATGCTAGTGATGAAAAAACAGCTAGAACTGAACATACAGTTGAGGCCAAAATTATTAGGCCCCCTTATGAAATTAGACAACACTCTTGATTTCTCCATGAAAATGACCATTAAGAACAAGTGTTTGTCATTTTGGAAACAAATACACTATAAAGAACAATGTCCACTAAGTTTAATTAGGATATTTTATTGATACACCGAGTTGAAACAAGAAAGGGCAAAAATGATCCAAAATTATTAGCCCCCTGGCCATTAATAGTCAAAGGTAGAGTAGAGTAGAGTAGAGTAATCTTTTTTTATCCCACGAATGGGAAATTTGGGTGTTACAGGGCTCTTATGAAAGTGAGAGATGTACAGAAAAGGAATAGGAAAAAAAAATATATTAAAAAAATAGAGACATAAGGAAAGAGGAAAGAGGAGCAAGTACAAGAGAAGTACAGGAGCTATAAAAAAAAAAATTATCTATCTATATAAATATATATACATATACATATCTACATGATAATAAATAAGTTTTAAATAAGTTATAAATATATATAAATAAATATATAAATAATAAATATATTTATATAGAAATAAATAATATAAGTGTAATAATAATATACAATACAACAATAATATACATAAATAATAATAATAATATGTAATATAATATATAATAATTTATAATAATAAAACAAGGGGCTCAGCTCAAGGCTAACGCTAGCCGACCGGCTATCCCGTCCGTCCTCCTCGCCAATGTCTGCTCCTTGGATAATAAACTGGACTGTATACGACTCCAGCTGAACACCCAGCGTGAATATAGAGACTGCTGTGTTTTTGTTTTTACGGAGACATGGCTCAGCGACAGCGTTCCGGACACCGCCATCCAACTCGCCGGACTCTCCGGCTCGTGACGGGACAGAAACCCGCCTGTGCGGCAAGACTAAGGAGGGGGCTGTGTGGCACAGAAACACAATAATGGTGCCAAACGCTGTTGGCTTCAGTGACACTGCGCTACCATCATAGATGATAACAATCAGGTGTAGACCGTTTTATTTGCCCAGGAGTTCTCTACAGTGTTTATTACGGGCAGTCTACATTCCACCCAGCTTGCGCTTAACAGCTGGCTGAACTTTTATGGAATTATCACGATCTAAAACTAACACCCAGAGGATTGTTTATTGTTGCCGGAGATTTCAACCATGCAACTGCCGTTCTCTCAAATTCCATCAACATGAACTTTGCAAACGGTAAAACACACGGGACAGTGTTACACAAACATGGCCGGGCGCTGTATGGAGTGAGCCCGCCTCCACCTCGACACTCAGACCACATCTCTGTGCTGCTGATCCCAGCGCAGCAGACCCATCGCCAGAAGCGTGCAGTGAGACCACCCTAGCAAGTAAAGACCTGCCCACAGGAGAACATCTCTGCTCTCAGGACTGCTTCTAACGCACTACCGGGACATGCTTGTATAGAGTAGAGTAGAGTAGAGTGATCTTTTATTATCCTGGCACGAATGGGAAATGGCTGCAGGGCTCTCAAAAAGACAGGTATAAAGAGAAGAAAAAAAAATATATATAAAGATATAAAGATAGAGGGAGAAAAGGGAAATGCTATGAGAGAAAGAGAGGAGCTATAATAAATAAATAAATTAACTATCTATATATATGTATACACATATACAAATCTACAATATACACGTGTAATAAGTTAGTAAAATGAATTATACATATAAATAAGTAGCAATATAAATATATGTTAAGTGATTATAAACAATATAAACAAAATAATAAATAATAAATGTACACACAATAATAATAATAATATAATATACATAGTGTAATAATAATAATAATAATTACATATATATATACACATATACACACACACATATATATATATATATATATACATATATACACACACACATATATATATATATATATATATATATATATATATATATATATATATATATATATATATACACATATATATTATAATATATAACAATAATAAATTATAGTGTAAATGTTATGATGATGAATTGTGGAGCTCATTGCAGCAGGTAGGAAATTGACCTGCGAGAGCGTTTTTCTTACACCGCGGGTGGGCAGAGTCTGCTGCTGAACGAGCTGCTCAGTGCTCGTACAGTCTCGTGTAGGGGGTGGGGAGGTGTTGTCCATGATGGATGTTAGTTTGGACAACATCCTCCTCTCCTCCCTACCTGCTCTATGGACTTGAGCAGACACCCAGGTTTATAGAGTTGGTCTCTGACCAGTTTATTTAGTTTCCTCTGTCCTCATGCGACTTTTCCACACCAGCAGACCACAGCGAAAAAATAGCCGACGCTACCACACAGTGTCATAAAATGTCCATGAGTTGTTTATTATTTCCCAGTGATCTCAGCCACTTTAGTGCAAGAGACGACTCAGCCCTTTTTTTTTGTACAGAGCGTTAGTGTTAGTGAAGTGTTAGTGAAGTGTTAGTGTTAGTGGCGTTAGTTAGAAGTTAAAACCACGGTGACTCCATCAACCTGGAGGAGTACACAGTCAGTGATCATTACATCAGCAAGTGCATTGAGAGGTTACTGTTCTCCTGCTCACCATATCACACCCAACCAAAGCCATGGATGACCAAGTGAGCCAGACTCCTGAGAACCCGACAAGGTCAAGTCAGGGGACGAGGCCGCACCTGTCTCGGGCCATCAGAGCAGCAAAGCGTGCTCATGCAGAGAGAATCCATGGCCACTTCAAGAACACTGGCACACGCTGGCGCAGGTGGTGGGCATCCAGGCTCCTCACCACCAGGACATTCCACCTGCCTGTGACGGTGACCTCCTCCCAGATGCGCCTGAACCACTCTCTACGCATTTGGCTGATGGTGAACGACACAGAGAATGAGGGGAAGACCCAATTCTCCTCCCACCAGACCAGATTCTCTTGACTGACCACAGCCGAGGTGAGAAGATCTCTTCCTCGTGAGTCAACCCACTGAAAGCTGCCGTCCAGACACATTCAAGGTCGTGTGCTCCAGAGGGGATGCAGAACAGCTGCGAGGTTCTCACTGACATCTCCAACACCTTTCTGAGCACCACTGTTGTTCCAAGGTGCTTCAAGACCACCAGCATCATTCCAGTGCCAAAGAAACCATCCACTGCCTCAATGACTATCGTCCCAATGACTCACACCCATCATCATGAAGTGCTCGAGAGCCTGGCTGCGAGGCACATCAAGTCCCAGATCCTCCTCACTAGACCCTGCAGTTTCATGTATCATCCCAACCCACAATGGACGATGCAAATTCCACTAATTCTCCATCTGGCTCCTTTTCATCTTGACAGAAAGGGACAGTTATGTCAGAATGCTGTTCAACGACTACAGTTCAGCATTCACCACTCTATCCTCAATTTGAGTGAGGTTGAGGCTGTTGGGCTCGAACACCTCCCTCTGTAACTGGGATCCTGGACTTCCTGACTGGGAGACCCCAGTCACAGACTGCAGCAGCACCTCTCAACACCATCACATGACTGGAGTGTACTCCCCAGGGCTGTGTGCTCTGCCCACTGCTGTTCACACTGATGACCCATGACTGTGCAGCCAAGCACAGATCCGAACCACATCATCAAATTCGCTGATGATGCAAATCGTGAAATTGACTACGGGAGACGCAGGCAGCTTACAGGAGAGGAGATACAAGAGCTGACGGATCGGGTGCAGAACCAAATAACCCGTCACTGAACGTCGCATAAGACTAAAGACATGGTTGCTTTAATTTCAGAGATCGCCGACCATACACTCCACTTATCAACACCTCACCTGTGGAGATGGTCCAGAGCACCGTTTTTGGTGTTCGCATCACTGACAACCTCACGTGGTCCCTCACCAACTCCATCAGCAAAGAAAAGTCAGTATGCCTCTACTTCCTGGCAAGACTGGAGGAAAGCCCATCTCCACCCTTCCATCCTCACCATCTTTACAGAGGAACCATTGAGAGCATCCTTGAGTAGCTGCGGGCATTGCCTGGTACGGGAACTGCAACGTATTAGGACCGTAAGTCCCTAACGTAGTGAGAACAGCTGAGAAGATCATCGGGATCTCTGCCCTGTACAGGACATTTTCACCACTCACTGCATCCGCAAAGCAACCAGCATTGTGGATCATCCCTCCCACACTCTCTTCTCCCTCCTGCCATCCGGGAAAAGGTTTTCACCACTCGCTGCATCCGCAAAGCAACCAGCATTGTGGATCATCCCTCCACACTCTCTTCTCCCTCCTGCCATCCGGGAAAAGGTTCCGCAGCATACGGGCCTCCACTTCCAGGATGGGAAATAATTTCTTCCCTGGTCACTTCGGGACTCTTGAACTCTGAAAACCATCAATATCTAAACTTGCTGTTGTCTGTCTTGTCTGCACTTGTTGCCCCGTGTTGTTTCTTATGTTGTCTTGTGTCTTGTGTCTTGTCTTGTGTCTTGTCATGTGTGTACCACCAGGGTCCTGGAGGAACGTTATTTCGTTTCACTGTGTACTGTGTATATGGCTGAAATGACAATAAATTCCTACTTGACTTCACTTGACTTGAACAAGCAATGTAATGAAATGTAATGTTATGATGCCGAGCAGGCTCGTATTGCAGCAGGTAGGGAATGACCTGGCGTAGCGCTTCTTCACCCGCGGGTGTAAGAGTTCGCTGCCGAACGAGCTGCTCAGTGCTCGCACAGCTCAGGTAGGGGTGAGAGGTGTTGGTCCATGATGGATGCGCATAGTTCAGACAACATCCTCTCCCCTACCTGCTTGATGGACTTGGAGTGGCAGTCCAGGACAGAGCTGGCCCTCTGACAAGTTTATTTAGTTTCCCTCTGTCCCTCTCTGCGACTCTTCCACACCAGCAGACCACAGCGTAAAAAACAGCTGACGCTACCACAGAGTCATAAAATGTCCTCATGAGATGTTTGTTTATCTAGCGATCCAGCCGCTTTAGCAGTGGATTGACTGAGGCCCTTTTGTAAAGAGTAGTAGAGGCGTTTGTGGACCTCAGTCCAGTTTATTGTTGATGACACCCAGGTATTTGTACTCCTCCACCATTTCAATGCACAAACCCTGGATGTCCACCGGTGTAATGGAGGGTGACTTCCTGCGAAAGTCGATCACCAGCTCCTTCGTCTTGCTGGCATTGATGCGCAGATGATTTTTATTGCACCATCTGACAAAGTCACTGATGACCCCCCTGTATTCCTGCCTGCTCTCAGACACACGACCAACAATAGCGGTGTCGTCCGAGAACTTCTGCAGGTGACAGTTGTCCGTGTTATATTTAAAGTCCTATGTGTACAATGTGGTGTTCTCTTGTACACACAAGGTGTACTCTTCTTCCTGAGCCAACAACTGACAACATTCTTTAGAGTAATTCTGTACTAGGTTGGCACAGGTCTCCTAAGGGATTTTGGCCCATTCCTCCATTGCAAATTGTTCTAGCTGGTCCAAATTGCATGGCTCAGGCATGGACTTTCACTTTGAGCAATCTGGCCACAGACTTTCAATAGGATTGGAGGTCTGCTCCAGGCACACCCAGGATCTTGGCTTTGGCATCCTTGAGGAACTGTTGACCACTTCATGTATGTTTTGGGTCATTGCCTTTGGAAGACCAGCGATGACCTGCTTCAGACTACGAGCAGATTTCTGCATATTCTCCCTAAAGGGGTTCTTCTGGGATGATGGCCGACTGGAAAAGGCAGTGTAGCCTTCCCCTGTATCATGAGCCTCTACTATCTTCTCTGACTCCAGACTGATTTCCTTTGTCTTTGGCATGGTGAGTAACAGTAGTCCCTCTCATGTGTTCAAGTGCCCTGTTCCTTGGAGTTTTTTATGCTGTTTAAATGTTGTTAGGAAGCTAATTGACTGCAGGTGTTGTTAGGAAGCCAGTTGACTGCACAGGTTTGGTTTCAAAGCTGACTAGTTAATTACTGTAGGTGTGTTTTGAAAGCAAACATTCACATGGGGCGAATATTTTTGACCAGACTCCCATTTTACTTTATTTGATATAAAAACAAGTCAAAATTTATTTTATATTACAAATGTACCAAAAGCTACTAAATAGCACTGGTGAATGTTTGCTTATATCAAGTTTCATCAATGCTGCAAACATTGGGAAGAAGTTTAGAAAATGTCTCCCATAATTCCTGGGGGCTAATAATTTTGGCCTCAACTGTACCGCACTCAGAACAAGTGCACAAACTTGGCACCCAAGCATATTCATACTCATGCTGTTTGATGGTCAGTATAGACTATAAAATGGATGGTTTCGGCACTTGTTGTACTCGGTCCTGATGATTTACAAACTTGGCTGAAAGTGTCAGAAAGTGGCAGGAAGCAGCAAGCCACAGCATTAATATGACCTACCATACTCAACTTAAGCCTTTTACCTCTTTACAAAGCTAGTGTGTGCTTATCTACTTGTACTCCTGTGTACTTTCTGATCATAAAACTCACTTTCACTTTCTTCATACATTTCTGAATGGCCATATTCCATCACCAGGTATTCTTTTTCCTCCTTGTTCTGTCTAGATCTACACCAATCTTTTTTTCAGCTGTCTTTCTTACGTAGTATACTTTCTTACAAGTATAGTAGTTGTCCAGTAATCTGCTAACTCTACCTTCAGTAGCTGCTTTAACTTCTCTGTGAATCATTGATTATGCCCTCACTTTCCTCCTCTTCTTGACCTCCAAAGTCTTCCCACAAGCCACCACCCTATGCTGACCTTCCTGCATAGTATTACCAACCTGTGTCTTTCCTCCATTCATAATACCCCATGCTCCTCCTCCTTTATCTCAAAATATGTATTCATGTCAGCCATTTCCATCCTTTTTGCCAAAGCCATTACAATATTACCTTCTGCATACCTAAACATCAACTCCTCATCCCCTCTGTTCTCCTCATCAACATGCCTATTAAAGTCTGCACTAATCAAAGTCTCCCTTGACCATTCATACTGCCATCATTCAAAGGTTCAACTCTCACTTCCACTTTCCTACCCTTCATTCTCTACTGCTGCCTATGGACAGCCTTTACCATTTCCTCATTTCCAACAGTTGCCTAATTTCCACCCTCTAACTCCTCAGCTAACAGTGTGTTGCTGGTTCATTCTGTTATGGAAATCTGCATTGTTGTCCATATATTGACAAATGCTTACACCAGATTCCCTCTGATGGTAATATCAATACCTGCTCATTTATCTGGTCTTAGAATTAAGACAAAGAAATACAATGGTTTTTTGCCTCCCAGATGGCAAGATACATATACATATGAGTACTTCACTAGATACAATACAAATGGGACATTGAATTTTACAAACCGATAGTTATATACTGCTCAACGCAGGAAGAATGCAGGAAGGTACACACGAGCCATATACAATGTCTTCTTCTTCTTCTTTCTGCTGCTCCCATTTAGGCTCACAGCGGATCATCCGTTCCATTTCTTCCGGTCCTCTGCATGTTCCTGCCTAAACTGACCACCCAAAAGGTCCTCTCTCACCACATCCATAAACCTTCTCCCTTCTCCCTACTTCTTTGGTCTTCCTCTTCTCCTGTTTCCTGGCAGCTCCATTTTCAACATACTCCTTCCAATATAATCCTCGTCTCTCCTCTGGACATGTCCAAGCCAACGCACCTTGCTTCTCTAACCTTGTCTCTTTCAACAGTGCCACCGCTCAACCCATACAACATAGCTGGTCTCACTACTGTCCTGTAAACCTTCCCTTTTGCTCTAGCTGGTACCCGTCTGTCACAAATCACTCCAGCCACTCTTCTCCACCCATTCCAACCTGCCTTCTCACTATTCTTCACCTCTCTGCCAAACTCGCTGTTACTCTGAAGTGTTGATTCCAAGTATTTAAACTCCTCCACCTTTGTCACCACTACCCCTCCATCCTTAAATCTCACCTACCCTCTCCCTTTAATTCACAATCATGTGTCCTGTTTTTGCCCTACTCACTTTCATTCCTCTCCTCTCTAGAGTAGATCTCCATCTCTCCAGGCTCTCCTCAAGCCGCTCCCTACTCTCACCGCAGAACATCACATGTCATCGCAAACATCATCGCCTGCCACGAGGCTCCTAATGTCCTGTCTGTCAGCTCATCCATTACTATTGCAAACAAGAATGGCTCAGTGCTGATCCTGATGTAATCCAACCCCACCTTAAATGCATCCACAATTCCCACTGCAGATCTCACCACTGTTACACTTCCATCATACATATCCTGAACTACCTCATACTTCTTATAACACCTGACTTCCTCATACAAACCACAACTCCTCTCTAGGCACCCTGTCATATGCTTTCTCCAAGTCCACAAAGGCACAATGCAATCCTCTGGACCTTCTGTACTTCCCCATCAACACCCTCAGAGCAAACATTGCATCTGTAGTGCTCTTTCGCGGCATAAATCTATACTGCTGTTCACTAATCCTCACCTCTTTTCTTAACCTAGCTTCCACTGCACTTTCCCATAACTTCATGGTGTGGCTGATCAACTTTATTCCTCTATAGTTACTACAACTCTGTGTATCACCCTTATTCTTGAAAATTGGTACCAGTACACTTCGTCTCCACTCAGGCATCCTGTGTATGGCCCCTGTGGGGGCCATAAGAATTGATTCTGGTTTGAAGGCAAAAGGTAGTAACACCAAATATTGATTTGATTTAGATTTCTCTTTTGTTCACTCACTTTGCATTTTCAATTGATAAAATAAATAATCATTATTTATATTTCTGAAAACACTTGCTTCATGCATTTTTTCCACACCTGCCTAAAACTTTTGCACAGTACTGTATCGTCACCCTGTGCTCCTCCCTCTTCTTAAAATAAGCATTGACTACAGCCATTTCTAACCTTTTAGCAAAATGTACAAACATCCGACCTTAAGTATTCCTCTTGACACCATGCTCACCCCATCACCTTCTCATTACTTCTGTTCCTTCACCAAGATGATCATTCGCCAAATTGCACCAATCACCACTCTCTCTCTCTGGGTACACTTCTATCATTTCATCTCTACTCACTCCAGAATTCTTTCTCTTTTTCTTTCTCTTGTGAGCATAAGCACTAACAACATTCATTATCACACCTTCAGCATCCTGTGCTTCAAATTATTCACCTCCTACACCCTTTTCACCCCAAACACTTCTTTCACCTATTCTTCAGGATAACACCTTCTCCATTTTCTTTTCATCCACACCATGGTAGAAACAGTTTTAAAACCCTCCTCCAATGCACTGGCCTTACTAATCATCTAGTCTTTGTACATACAAATATCAACCCTTCCTTCTTCCATCATATCAGCTACCTCGACTCTTACCAGTCATACGCCAACATTCAACAAGTCCTTCACTACACTTCCACTTCCTGCACTTCTTTCTCTCGTCCTCCTCTGACATGCCTTCCTCCTCTTCTTCTTCTCCTTTGGCCACCCGGGGTCCGGTTTGGTGGACTCAGGATTGGGTCACTGCTTTTTGCAGATGATGTTGTCCTGTTGGTCTCATCAGGCTGCGACCTTCAGCTCTCACTGGATCGGTTCGCAGCCGAGTGTGAAGTCGCTGGGATGAGAATCAGCACCTCCAAATCTGAGGCCATGGTCCTCACCTGGAAAAGGGTGGAGTGCCCTCTCAGGCTGGGAGTGAGATTCGTTCCAAGTGGAGGAGTTACACCCCTGATCTTGTTCATGAGTGAGGCCCAATTTAATAGTCGATCTACGTTCCCACCCTCACCCATGGTCACGAGCTGTGGGTAGTGACTGAAAGAACGTAGATCGCGACTGGTGTCGCCAAATGAGTTTCCACCGCGGGTGTCTGGGCTCTCCTTAGATAAGGTGTGAGTAAGCTCCAGCCATCCGAGGGCCTAGAGTAGAGCCAGCAGAGCCAGATGAGGTGGCTCGGGCATCTGACCAGGATGCCCCCCGGGATGCCTCCTGGTGAGGTGTTCTGGGCATGCCCCAATCGAAAGAGACCCCGAAAGACAATGAGACATGACTCGGCTGGCCTGGGAATGCCTTGGGATCCCCAGAGGAGCCAAGAAAACAGGAGAGGGAAGTTCCAGCATCCCTGCTGAAGCTGCTGCCCCAGCAACCCGAATTCTCGATAAGCGAAGAAAACGGGATGGATGGATGGACACTCACACATGCCGTAAGTACAGCACAGTGCCCGAGTTGCGACAGTACTCCGCTCAAGGGTACCTCAGGGCAAGCTCCTGGTCTCGATTCAAACCTATGACCTTCTGAATCAAATCTCCTTCTAACCCAGGGGTGGGCAATTCCGGTCCTGGAGGGTCCTGCAGAGTTTGATAGTTGCCTTCACAAACACACTTGCTAAACTTGACAATGATCAGGCAAGTGTTTAAGCAGGGAATTCACTAAACTCTGCAGGACACTGGCCCTTCTAGGTCCGGGATTTGCCCACCCCTGACCTAACCACTAGGCCACTGCTGCCTCAACAGCATTACAAAAAGGAAGCAACTACAGTATAGTTAGAGTAAAGTGACAATGGATGATAGTCGCATAAGTCGGTAAATTGATGATAGGCAGTGGAGAGATTGACAGTCCTGAACATGAATAAATTATTAGTTGTTGTTTAACATGTTCCATGCCCAGGGGTAGAAACTGTTCTGCTAGAATATGTTCCAATAGGGAGATCCAATATCTAGTTTCTGTCGTGTTTTGTCGGTCGGTGTGGGAAAAGGAAGCGGAGGCGCAAATGCACGGAGAGTGTAAAGCAACCACGTAGGGTTAGTTTATTAGTACACACCAAAATAACACAATGGTGAACGGACACACCGGATCGGCTTGGCTGCCTTAAGTGCCTCCGCTTCAGGTGTTGCAGATCCTGGTGAAATGAGAACGAGAGTGAAAACACGACTAGTACTCCGGAGACCGGGATCGAACTCTGGGTTGCGCCGTGACAGCTTCTCTTTGAAACCTATGTTGCTCTGATTCACTTGGATAAGATGATTGCATTGAATGCAGAGCTGTAAATCCAAAAATAATAGTTTTTCTTCTCCAAGTATGTGTGGTGTGAAGTTCAAAGACCTTTTGTCCCAAAATCAGTGGTTTTCTACACATCATTGCAAGAGTATGTGTATAGAAGTGTAACTGGAAGGAAGTTATTTAACAGTTCACCACATTACAGGAATGATGGAGATCAGCGAAATGTTGAAAATGTTTGTGATGAACCCAGCTACAGTCATGTGAAAAATTAGGACCCCCTATGAAAAGCTATGTGTTTTTGCAATATTGTTAATATGATATTTAATCTAAGTTGAACAATACTGGGAGATTCAGGTTATATAAACTAAACAATTAAAGCTGACTGAAGAGTAGACTTCAAAATCTTCTATAAAATGTAATTCTACAAAAATTTCTGAGAGTAATACATTAGACACACCTACCTTTGTTCCCAATTAAATGATCAAATCACAAAGGTACATCAGGTGTAATGCTATGAGAAAATCATTGCTCAGCATTTTGAAGGAGGCTTACCCCTATTTAACCACTGTCTGGTGTGCACTTGGTGTCCCGATCATGGAGGGTGAGAGTGAACACCATAGATCAAAAAAGCTGTCTGAGGCCTTCAGAAAGAAGTTTGCATCAGAAATCTGGTAAGTGAAGATCTCAAATGAATTTACAATCACCATTCCACTGTCTGGTAAATAGTCTACAAGTGGAGGACTTCCAAAACAACTGCCATGCCCAGGCCTGGCTGTCCAACAAACACCTGAGAGCAGACCGTTAGTCTCCAAAACCCTAAACAACACGGGACCTAAGCAGCAGGCTCTTGCTACTGCTGATGGAATGTGCATGCCTCTACAAGCAGAAAGAGACTGCACAAATTTATCTTGCTTGGGGGGTGTGCAAGGAGGAAACCTTTGCTCTCTAAAAGAATCATCAAGGCCAGACTGAAGTTTTGCTAGAGAGAATGTAAAGAAAGACCAGGACTTCTGAAATAATGTTTTTTGGATGGATGAGTCTAAAATGTAATTATTTGGACACCAGAACAGAGGATGTCTGGTGTAAACCAAATACAGTGTTCCAGGAAAAGAACCTCATCAGCTGCAGTAGCTACGGAAGTGGCAGTGTCATGGTTTGGAAATGCTTTGCTGCAGCAGGACCTGGCCAGCTCACCATCATAGAATCCATCATGAATTCTACGGTATCAGAGGGTGCTTGAGGAGACATGTGAGACCATCTGTATACATAAGTTTAGCAGAACTGGACCCTGCTACAAAACAACAACGACCCAAAACATACCAATAAATCCACCAAGGACAGGCTGAACACTAAGAAATGGAGAGTCCTGGAGTGGTTACAGCAAAGCCCAGATCTTTATCCCACTGAGATGCTGTGGGGTGACTTAAAATGGCCTGTACATGCAAGAAACCCCTCAAACATCTCACAGCTTAAAGAATTCTACTTTGAAGTGTGCGGCAAACTTTCCTCAGGCCGATGTCAGAGAATGGTAGATGGCTACAAGAAGTGTCTCACTGTGGTTATTTTAGCCAAAGGGGGTAGGACTACCTATTAGGGAGTAGGGTGTCCTAAAGTTTAGTTAGAACACACATTTTTGTTGATATATTTTGACTCAATGAATAAATCATGCTAATTTTTGTTGTTTAATTAGCTAAACTACTTTCTTTCCAGACAAATAAAAACAAGATTAGACTTTGATATTTGAACATTTCTTAATAAAGAACTGAATATTTAATGGGGTGTCCTAATTTTTTCATGTGACTGTAACCAGTAAAAACAGCAGGTTTTTAAATGCCAAGAAAACCAGAATGTGTCCTTCTGATTTTTGAACATTCATGCAGCTAAACTCCTTGCTGACATCAGCATCGCATACAGCAGCATATATGGTAAGACTGGTGTAATTCTTGCCACTGAACTTGTATGAGTGTCTTCTGCCCAACAACCTGGGCTACATCAACAACACTGTAGCCCCGACGGCGAAGGGGCACGTCTGTGACAATGTACTGTTTGTGATGAATGTACCGCCTGTTGTACAATCTGTTGTCTGCACTTGTTGCCTTGTCTTGTCTGTATGTTGTGTCTGTGTCTTATGTTCTCTCTTATGTCTTATGTTGTGTCTGATGTCCTATGTAGCACTAGGGTCCTTGGTGAACGTTATTTCGTTTCACTATGTACTGCGTATATGGCTGATATGACAATAAAATCCTACTTGACTAGTTCTAAGCATGCATAAAACACTTTCAGTTCATCAGGTAGTAATGACTCAGCTGGAGAGGAAGGTAGCTGTGATTTGAATGGTATGGTTTAAATTCTCCACAAATGGTGTGTGTCACTTGTGCTGATAATCCGATGCAACAGCTTTCACCACATTATATCTGATGATCTAAGATGGGCGCGCGTAACATGCAGCGCCGCCTGGGTCTAAACTTTGGTGCTAAAGTCTGTAAAAAAGTCTTTCATCCTACTACTTTTCACCCTAAGACTTGCACATGAGTGTCACATCTGTGAAAGCTCTGTAATATAACCGCCAAACACTGCTGGAGCTCAAGAATCAGCCAGGATTCAGTCTTCCAGCCATTAATTCAACAATGCCCACGGAGCTCAGCTGCTGAGAAAACCAGGCCTTCAGTCCTCCAAGACTGAGAGCACATCCGAAGCGGTGTGAGAGGAAACAGAAACGCGGCAAGCGTAGCAAGGTCCGGCTCAGCTCAAGGCTAACGGCGAAGGATCGGGCTATCCCGCCCATCGCCCCGCCTAATGTCCGCCTCCCTGGAGCACAAACTGACTGTATACAACTCAGCTGAACACCCAGCGTGAGTACAAAGATCGCAGTGTTTTTTGCTTTACGAGACATGGCTCAGCGACAGCGCCCGACACTGCCATCCAATCCCCGCCAGACTTCCTCCGCTGCTTCACGCAGACAGAAATCCTGCGCTGTCCGGGCAAGACTCGCTGAGGGGCTGTGTTTATAAACACACAATGGTGTACAAACACTGTGATGGTCTTCTACACAATGTTCACTGCTGGAGGTGATAACAACAGGTGCAGACCATTTTATTTGCAGTTCAGTGAGCTCTCACAGTGTTTATTACTGCGAACAGATCACCAGCTAGCGCTAACAGCACTAATGCTAACAGCCATTAACAGCTGCCTGAACTTTGCGGAGTTATCAGCGGGCTCTGCCACACCCAGACGGATTACTTATTGTTGCGAGATTTCAACCATGCAAATCTCAAGTCAGCCCTCCCCAAATTCATCAACATGGGGACTTTGCAACGAGGGGGAGAAACACGCTGGACTGTGTTTACACAAACATGGCCGGCGCATACAGAGCGGAGCCCTGCCCCCACCTCGGACACTCAGACCACATCTCTGTGCTGCTGATCCCAGCGCATGTGACCCTAAGAAAGCGAGGCAAAACCTGTCTCGGCCATCAGAGCAGCAAAGCATGCTCAAGCAGAGAGAATCCATGGCCACTTCAAGAACACTGGTGACACGCGGCGCATGTGGCAGGGCATCCAGGCCCTCACCAACTACAGGACATTCCACCTGCTCATGACGGACCCCTCCCCTCCAGATGCGCCTGAACCACTTTCACGCACGGTTTGATGCAGTCAACAACACGAGAATGATGTGAAGACCAATTTCTCCTCCGAATGACCAGAGATTCTGTCTGACCACAGCCGGTGTGAGACCTTCTCAGAGTCAACCCAACGAAAGCTGCCAGTCCAGACAATATTCAAGATCGTGTGCTCAGAGGATGTGCAGAACAGCTGGCAGATATTCTCACTGACATCTTCAACACCTCTCTGAGCACCACTGTTGTTCCAAGGTGCTTCAAGGCCACCAGCATCATTCCAGTGCCAAAGAAACCATCTATCTCCTGCCTCAACGACTATCATCCCGTCGCACTCACACCCATCATCATGAAGTGCTTCGAGAGGCTGGTCATGAGGCACACTGTTCCAGATCCTCCTCTCACTAGACCCCTGCAGTTTGTGTATCGTCCCAACCGCCAATGGACGATGCACCTCCACCACCCTCCATCTGGCCCTTTCATCTTGGACAGAAAGGACAGTTGGTGTCAGAATGCTGTCTATCGCCAGTTTTGCACCAACACCATCATCTCAGCGCACCTGAGTGAGAAGTTGAGGCTGCTGGCCTGAACACTTCTCTCTGTAACTGATCTCTGACTTCCTGACTGGGAGACCAGTCATTGTGATCAGTAGCAGCACCTCCAACACCATCACACTGAGCACAGGAGCCCCCCAGGGCTGTGTGCTCAGCCCACAGCTGTTCACACTGATGACCCACGACTGTGCAGCCGAGCACAGCTCGAACCACATCATCAACCGCTGATCAGACCCATGCTGTCTCCCAACAAACCTGTCTCTGAATCGCTTCTATTGAAGACTAAAGAGATGGTTGTTGACTTCAGGAGATCACTGGACCACACCCAATTATCATCAACACCTCACTCCAGGAGAGATGGTCCAGAGCAACTGCTCTTTGAGAGTAGTTCAGGATATGTATGATGGCAGTGTAACAGTGGTGAGGTCTGCAGTGGGAGTGACTGATGCATTTAAGGTAAAGGTTGGATTACATCAAGGATCAGCACTGAGCCCATTCTTGTTTGCAATAGTAATGGACAGGTTGACGGACGAGGTTAGACAGGAGTCTCCGTGGACGATGATGTTTGCTGATGATATTGTGATCTGTAGTGAGAGTAGGGAGCAGCTTGAGGAGAACCTGGAGAGATGGACATATGCTCTGGAGAGGAGAGGAATGAAAGTGAGTAGGGCAAAGACAGAATACATGATTGTGAATGAAAGGGAGGAAAGTGGCGTGGTTAGGATGCAGGGAGTGGAGGTAACAAAGGTGGAGGAGTTTAAATACTTGGGATCAACAGTTCAGTGTAACGGCGAGTGTGGAAGAGAGGTGAAGAAGAGAGTGCAGGCTGGTTGGAATGGGTGGAGAAGAGTGGCTGGAGTGATTTGTGACAGAAGCGTACCAGCTAGAGTAAAAGGGAAGGTTTATAGGACAGTAGTGAGACCAGCTATGTTGTATGGGTTGGAGACGGTGGCACTGACGAAAAAGCAGGAGGCGGAGCTGGAGGTGTCAGAGTTAAAGATGCTGAGATTTTGATTGGGTGTGATGAGGATGGACAGGATTAGAAATGAGTATATTAGAGGGACAGCTCAGGTTAGACGTCTTGGAGACAAGGTTAGAGAAGCAAGGTTGCGTTGGTTTGGACATGTCCAGAGGAAAGATGAGGATTACATTGGAAGGAGGATGTTGAGGATGGAGCTGCCAGGAAAGAGGAGAAGAGGAAGACCAAAGAGGAGGTTTATGGATGTGGTGAGAGAGGACATGCAGGTGGTCGGTTTGAAGCAGGAAGATGCAAAAGACAGGAAGAAATGGAGACAGTTGATCCGCTGTGGCGACCCCTAAACGGGAGCAGCCGAAAGAAAAAGAAGAAGATTATTATTATTATTATTATTATATAAAGAATAAAGAAATGAGCTCCAAATTAAAACTCTAAACACAACTCTAAACATCCACAGTAATGTTCAGACCTCCGTCTCTGTTTATCTCCCATCATATTTATAAAGATAATTTAATGTTTGTACGGCTCCCTGGACTCAGGCTGTCTCTCCAAGTCCTCACAACCTCTGAACTCAGATAGGAAATGAAGTCTTTGGTACTTTGTACTTGATCTGTGCAGCAGTAAGATCAACCACCTCACAGCACTGGAGATCAGGAAGTTCACAAACCGTGCGTCGATGCTTTAATGATCTAATGATCTGATGTCTTTACTATACTTACAGCTTTCTTCTGGAGGATGAAAATGATTCAGTGTTGCTGTGATGCAGCTACTCAGGATGCTCTGATGGTTCCTCTGTAAAACATGGTAATGGGTGAAGGGAGATGGGCTCTCCTCAGTCTGCGGAAGAAGTAGAGATGCTGCTGCGTGCTGGTGTTGAGGGACCACATGAGCTTGTCATTTATGCTAACTCCAAGAAACTTGGTGTGCTGGACCATCTCAACAGGTGAACTGGTCTCATGAAGTCAACAACCATTTCTTTAGTCTTGTTGTTGGTTCTGCACCAGTCCATCAGCTGTTGTATCTCCTTTCTATAGGCTGCCTCGTCTCCACCGCTGATCAGACGCAGCACAGTTGTATCAGCAGCAAATTTGATGACGTGGTTTGAGCTGTGCTTGGCTGCACAGTCGTGGGTCATCAATGTGAACAGCAGTGGGCTAACTGAGAGCTAATGGCTAACTGAGGTTTAAAGGCTAACTCATAGCTAATTGCTAAATAAATGCTAAATAACAGCCAACAGATGGCTAACGGATGATCGACAGCAAAAAGCTAAATGACGACTAACAACTAACTGAACGCTACCAAAGGCTAACTGATGAGTAAAGGCTGATTGTCAGCTAAAAAACAGCTAAAGGCTTAGTGAAAGCCAATAAACAGCAGCTAAATAAAGGCTAACGGACATCTGACAGCTAATAGTCATGTCAGTCAGTCATTTTCCAGGCCGCTTGTCCTAATCAGGGTCACGGGGGGGCTGGAGTACATCCCAGCTGACACAGAGTGAACTGACGGGGACAGTACCTTGCTCAAGGGTACCTCAGGGCAACCCACTGGTAAGCTAACTGGGCGCTGCAAACGGAATAAAATACTTTAAAGTCTGTTTCTGCTCCAATCAAAAAAGAATTTCTCTCTACAGAAATGTTAATCTTCATCTTCTTACTATCAAATTACAGTTATTTCATGTTTAAATGTCATTTCATGTCAGAGACACACAAAATTGAGCTCTTTTGTTAAGCTAACATCAGCTAACATCAGCTTACGTTACTAGTCCGCTAAATGGATTTATAAATTAATTTGGATTTTCTCTCCTCTTCAGTCTCCTGTGTCCTCATTCTGGCGGTTCCGCTCCAGATGTGCTGGATTGAGTGTCTCTGTCCTCTTCAGTCTCCTGTGTCCTCGTTCCAGCGGTTCCCCTCCAGATGTGCTGGACTGAGTGTCCCTGTCCTCTTGAGTTTCCTGTGACCTTGTTCCAGCGGTTCTCTCTCTCTGTCCTCTTCTGCACAGTGTGGTTGTTCCTCTGTGGTTCTTCTACAATGTCCTCCTTTATTCTTGTCTCTTCTCAGTGTTCAGAGCAGTAATGTGCTTGTTCTCACTCGGTGCTTTATTCTCTTATTGGACTGATTTTACTCACTTGTTCTACAAACACTCTTTAAATCAGTCCTGCTCTCCACTTTTTGTCTCTGTGTAGAGATCAAGTGTGCACACACAGGGGCGAGTGCAATAAAGTCTTTAATCTGTAGATACTTTTATTCACTGAATGAACAGAATGTGAGAAACTGGCAGAAAAAAGATCCTTGAGCTGCTTTTCCTCTGACTGTCCTGAGTGGGGCAGATACCATGAGGACATGAAGACATGCGCAGCTAAAGTGCGGACACAGTTGGGGTCTGCAGGTGGGACAGAAGAGAAATGAGCTAGAAGGGAAGATGAGAGAGATCAGAGATCAGTGTTGGTGGTTTTTACTCTGTAAATTCAGAACAACACTTTGTGAAACTCTGGTGTGGAGCTTCAACAAAGCCGCTGTTCTCCTAAACGCAATATTAATGAATGTACTTATTATTTTTGTTTATTTATTTATTTATACTATACACCAGCATTTCTGCCACATCATCTGCTGAAATGTAACTTTTAAAAAGTGATGAACTGTGTTATTATAATAATGATTATTAGCAGTAATTGTGGTAGTTGTTGTAATCAGGTGCTATGCTCTACTCCCAATGAGAAACGGTCACTTTCACTTTTTCACATTAGAATTAGAAATTTTCTCCTTTATTATTTCTCTTTTAAGCAGAACTACATTAAAACACCAGTGTTGTTCACCTTATCTGCTCCCCGGGCGCTTTCAATAGCTGCCCACTGCTGAACGGTGTTTGAATGCATGGGTTAAATGCAGAGGTCCAATTTCGTTGTGGTTCACTGTGTGCTGTGCTGTGACCTCGCAATGACAAGGGTTGTCACTTTCACTTTTTCACTTTCATTTTCTCCTTAATTGATGGAGTGTTCAGTAACCGCTAGTCCTCTTCAGTCTCCTGGTTCAGGTCAGAACAACATCTGAAACAGTTTGTGTTCATGAAGAAACACTGAACCTTCATCACAACATGTTTAACTCTGTTCATCAAACACACACAGATCAACACTTACACTGTTTTTGTTTTTATTTATTATTCTACAGTGTGGAGTTACTGACCTGAACCTGGAGAATGAAGTACTTGCTCTTCATCACCAGAGATTTCTGCAGAGTTTTATGTAAAAATATAAACAAGCATTAATGAATGCATTTCTGTGCAGTTCTGTTATTGTTTAATTATATTTATGATGCATATTATTATTATTATACAAAATGTATAGTCTTAATATTATAAAATTATCTGATCGCACACTTTTTACATAAAAAACACAAATTTATATAAAAAGTAAAGTAATTTAAAAAAAAATCAGCAGATTTATATGTTCATTATGAAAAAGAATTGAATAAATATTTAAAAAATATATTGTATTTGGATAATGTATTAATTAATTTAGTTATACACACTTAAAATAGCTTCTCTTAAAATAGCTTCTCTTAAAATAGCTTCTATTGTTAAGTGAAAGTGACTATTCTTGTCATTGTGAAACAGAGCACACAGTGAACCATAACACAATTACACCAGCAGGGAGCAGATATTTACAGCACCCAGGGAGCAGTGATGGGGATGGTACCTTACTCAATAGTAATCCAAGGCAACATTCTGGTGAGGTATTCAAACCCATGAACTTCTGATCCTGGAACCAACTTAGGGCAAAGCTGGAGTTGTAACGGTGGCGGGGTACTGGAGGGACGTCAGCTCGGAGCCAGGAGTTAGGAACATACTTATTAGTCACACTTACAAAAACAAGGAACGGGGACTGCAGTTCTAAACAAGAAACCCTAGAACCGAGGAACTGCAGTCTAACCCTAGATACCAAGTAACATATACTATGTTACATATACCCAGTCACAGACACCAAGTTACACACACCAAAACCACCCGTTACGCATAGGCTTAACCTACCTAATGAGCCGTGCTCTGTTCTGACTCATCGGGGCTTAAATAGTCAGCCCCAATGATGCACACCTGCCTGCAGGGGCTCAGGTGTGCTCAGTCAGAACAGAGCGCCCTCTAGCGTACCCAAAACACCACACATGTGACAGAGAGCGCCCTCTAGCGTGCCCAAAACACCACACATGTGACAGAGAGCGCCCTCTAGCGTGCCCAAAACACCCCACTTGTGACAGAACCCCCCCAAAGGCGCGGCTCCCGAAGGGCTAGAACATAGCCGAACCTCCGCGGGGAGGCCAAAACAACAAAACAAAAGTCCCTTGTCGGGACATACGGTCAGGTCCACAAAAATTATAAAAAGGGCCCCCGACCAGCCATGTCAGGCAGCTGGTGGTGGTGAGGGGAATCCCAGCAGTTCAGTCCATCCTTTCCACTGGTGCCTGAACCCGACCCTAGAGTCACTGGAGGAATCGCATGATTCAGGGGAATGCCTCGCCTTGGTGGAACCTGAAAGAGAGCTAAATACAGATCTTAAAGGGATCAAAGAGGAAGTCTTTTTCATATAGTCCGAACCCTGTTTCCAACTCTTGCCTTCTTTGTTCTTCATGTCTCTTATCACAGAATCCACAGTACAGAAGCTGTCGTTCACTTCCTTAAACTGAGACAGGTCATTGCTGATGTCTTTTGGCTCCTTCCTCTTCTCTGTCATACTTCCCTGCTGCTGAACTCTGAGGGTGAACTAAAGGTGGGGAGTCATCTTCTCCATCAGACTGTTCTTCAGCTGCTCCGCGCTGGCGTTGTCCACCAGGGTCCCAGCATGCACTGGTGTCTGTGGAGTGAGTCGAGCTTCGAAGATCGCCAATCTTGCTGCCATACCTCTGACCTGCTTCTCCAGCTCGCTGAGCTTGCTAGCCTCCCTTTGGGCTTCTCTCAGTTCAGCCTGCAGAGCAACGCTGTGGTCCCGCACCCGTCTCAGCTCTGTTCTGGTCTGATTCAGTTGTTCTTCCATAGTGGCTATTTTAGCTTCCAGCTTCTCCTGAATGGTTGGAGTCTCAACCTTCTTAGTTGCCTGGCATACAGTTTGGTCCTTCTGTTCCTCCGTTCTCTCCAGCCTTTCTCTTTGGACAGCCGTCACAGCTTCCAGCTTTATTCTAGAGACCTCTCTCTCTTCTCTGAATTTCGCGCTCTTTCCTTGAAGCTCACCTTTGTCTGGAGCCAGAGCTTTTCTTTCTGTTTCCATGGCTTCGATCTCCCTTTGGCAACTGGACAAGAGTCCTTTGGTCCTCCCCAGCTGAGGAAGCAGATAGGTGATCCTTTCCTTGCGTTTCAACCCTTCATTCGTGACCGAAGCATTCATCTGTGGCATCGAGGCTTCTTTCGCCATCAGCTGCTGGTAGAGCTTTGTTGCCAACTCCTCCTGTTCAGTGATCTGAACATTCATGTAGCTGACTTGTTCATCTCTGAGGTGAGATTGGATTGTCCTTGCAGCTCTGATCCGTTTGGCCAGATCCCTTGCCTGCTTACCTCTGAATGACTTTTGCAAGCAAATTGCAGCATGTCTGAACAGCTGATACCTCTGCTTTTGTTGATGCCCAAGCCTCCACCTTCTGAACCTTCTCTGGAGAACACTTGCTGCCCAGCACTGCTTCTTGAAAACCAATCTTTGCTAGTGCATTCTTACTACAGCCTGAATCATGGTGGCAGCTTTGTGCATTGCAGCAACATTCTTTCGAACGGAATAACCCCTAAAAGCTGCCTTGATGCATATCACTGACCTTCTCAATACCTGGAATCTCTCATGTTCAAATTTACCCTTAGTGTAGGACCCAAAAATGTCTTTGAATGATGATGGCTGACACCCTTATGGCCTGGTACTTAACTACCTGCCGGTGTCCTCTGAACGCAGCCTGAATCAGGGAAGCTGCCTGATGTTGCAGGATCACCTCCCTTCTGACCCTCTGACCTCTGAAGCAGGCTTGCAGGGACATTGCAGCAGAGCGCAATTTCAAGAACTCCTCCCTCTGCTTTCTGGCATCAAGTGTGGAGCGATACCTAAGCTGGATGGCAATAGCAGCATACCTGATGTATAAATATCGTGTCCGAGCACAGTGAGCCCTGTAAGCACATTGTATCACAGTTGCAGCATGGTGCTTCTGTTTCAGAGCCTGTCTGGTCTTCATCCCTCGGAATGCGGCTTGCAGAACAACAGCAGCCTTCCTTTTCTCCTTCAAAGACTTCATTTCTTGCTTCATCATCTTATTAGCTCGGTAATATTGCTGAACAGTCCTGGCTGCCCACAGTAGCTTCAGGTAGTATTTTCTGCTCAATTGCTTCCTCACCTGTGCCTGAATGGTTACCGCAGCCTCATGTTCAATTCTCCTTTCTCCGCCGTGCTTTCGCGTTGCAGCGCGGTGAACGCCGTACAGTCGCGTTGCGGCGCGGTGGGCGCCGTGCTTTCGCGTTGCGGCGCGGTGAACGCCGTGCAGTCGTGTTGCGGCGCGGTGGGCGCCGTGCTTTCGCGTTGTGGCACGGTGAACGCCGTGCTTTCGCGTTGCGGCGCGGTGAACGCCGTGCTTTCGCGTTGCGGCGCGGTGGGCGCCGTGCTTTCGCGTTGAACAAGGCAAGGCGCGTTTGCTACCAACCTCTTGTTGTGATTCGCGCTGGCCGTGTTCCCGCTATCAGCTGCGCGCGGCGCTTTCTCCGCTGGCGGATCGCGGTTACTGGCGTGCGGCGCTCTCGGCGCTGAATCTCCGCGTTGAACCGTGCGCGGCGCGGTTGGCTTCGAGCTTCCGAGTTGAGCCGCTTGCGGCGCGGTTGGTGCCGTGCTTCTGCGTTGAGGCGCCTGTGGCGCGGTTGGCGCCGTGCTTCCGCGTTGAGCTGCTGGCGGCGTGCTTCCGCGTTGAGTTGCTGGCGGCATGCTTCCGCGTTGAGCTGCCGGCGGCGTGGTTGGCGCCGTGCTTCCGCGTTGCGGAACGCCAGCCGTCAACTAAGCCCCGCCTTCCATGTCGCGTGTGGGGAAAAACATGCGTCAGCTCGGAGCCAGGAGTTAGGAACATACTTTTATTAGTCACACTTACAAAAACAAGGAACGGGGACTGCAGTTCTAAACAAGAAACCCTAGAACCGAGGAACTGCAGTCTAACCCTAGATACCAAGTAACATATACTAAGTTACATATACCCAGTCACAGACACCAAGTTACACACACCAAAACCACCCGTTACGCATAGGCTTAACCTACCTAATGAGCCGCGCTCTGTTCTGACTCATCGGGGCTTAAATAGTCAGCCCCAATGATGCACACCTGCCTGCAGGGGCTCAGGTGTGCTCAGTCAGAACAGAGCGCCCTCTAGCGTGCCCAAAACACCACACATGTGACAGAGAGCGCCCTCTAGCGTGCCCAAAACACCACACATGTGACAGAGAGCGCCCTCTAGTGTGCCCAAAACACCCCACTTGTGACACCTTTGCTCTATCTTTGGTCTTCTTCTAATTTAATATATAATTAAAATAAAACTAATGGCACTTTCTTTTGTTTTAGTCATAGGGTTAATAAGTCAGCAGTTGATCGTAGCTGGTTACTAATATGAAGATCAAATGTGGAGACAAAGCGACTGTAAATCGCTCTGGATAAGAGCGTCTGCTAAATTCTGTCAATGTAAATGTCCTTTCGGTGAGAGATTTTCATGTTCTCCTTGTATCTGCATGGGTTTCCTCTGAGTGTTGTGGTTTCATTTCACCCTCCAAAGACATACATGACAGATGACTTGAAAATGCTAAATTGTCCCATAGGTGTGAGTGTGTGGTGTTTGTGTGAGTGTTATTGTCTGTGTGTCTGCCCTGGGATAGACTGGAGACCTGTCCAGGGTGTGTTCCGCCTTTTTCCCTCCAGCAGTCAGTGACCCAATTAAGATGAGCAGCTAAGAAAAGGATCGGAATGAGAGATTGTGGGCAAATTAAGGGAAAATTAAGGTTAAATCGAAATGCATGGGCTGCCTTGCATCTGTCTTCTCCACTACCTTATTCATTTAGATTAATTTCTCCTATAGCTCTAGGTGTCAAACAATGTTTGGTTTGAAATTTCTTCACCCTCAGCATGAAGATACATATTTCAACATCCTCCTCCCAATTTAATCCTCATCTCTCTGAACACGTCAGATCACACCATACTGTTGGAGAACAGGAGACACCAGTAGAGCTGCACTCATTTAATTCAGCAGTGATCTTCTTGTGCATATGATACAGCTAATTCCAGTACACATTTTATTAGCTCAGTTTGCATAGTGTCTGGTGGCGCACACCTGTGGCACATAATCCAATTAGTCCGATAAAACCACAGGAGATGATGTAGTGTGTGTAGAAGAATGGGTGTGGAAGAATGTGGGTATAGTGATCAGGCTCTAAGTCTTTGAGCTGAAGTAGTACAGCTGAGCATTATAGTTGTAGAACTGAATGCCCTACAAACTCCCTCACAAATTTTTTTTGGAATGCCTCCATTTAGCTCCTTTTTGTGGGGGTACAGTTAGAAGCCTTTGCCCATGTGCTGATAAACAATTTGTGGCAGCCACTCAGTATTTTTACAGCAGGCATAAGCGCCCCCCCCCCCCATCAGCAATTGTTTTTTAATTAAGTATTCCTCAAAAATGTTACAACAAATGATTACATTTATACAACATTAGAAAATGCCTTATTTTTCTGTTTCACATAATGTTTTTCTTACATTCAACAGTCATTTGCTCATCTAGTGGCATACTGAAAACACAATATAAAATATTTAAACTCCTCTGCTTTGCTGCCAGAAATGTGAAAAGTGGAATTAAAATATCTAAAAAAAATACTGTTTTTTTGGTAATTATCACAGGTATGTTAGGATAAAAAGATGCAGATGCATTTCATTTAAAGAACTCCTTGTCAACTCTTAGGCTTGGGGCTGATCTGTTGTGCTTTCAGGTAGTGTGGCAGCCAGTGGCACAAAAAGAAATTAGGTAATGGAGGTTACTAGAGGCACTATTACTATAGAGCACACTATATATAAACAAACATGCGCTTATCCCTCTTTTGAACTCTCCCATGACTGTATTCCAGTGTGTGGTTCATGACATTCATGTTTGCAGACGACACCTTTAATGTAGCCAATTATAACCTGGCTCTTGTAGAGTGTGTGGCTAGTTTAAAATTTATTGGTTTCCACATCACATCTCTTCCCACCACTGAGATGTACCAAACAACTGAAAGTGAAAAAATGTTAAATATACCAAACATTGCTCGGGCAGGGTGGCATGAAGGATGAATTTTTACTCTTCTTTGATCCAGAAGGCATTATAGAAACCTCCTGCACCTACTTATATTCCTGCATCTTAGATAAATTCATTTTGCAAACAGGCCTCAGCTTTCTCTGCTGATGCTGTCAGCCAAATGAGCATAATATAGCCAACAGGATTAAAAACAGTGCTAAGCCTTCTGTCCAGAATGTCTTCTGATAAAAGCCAACAACCGATCTGATTTATAAATGTACAAACACACACACACAAAAAAAAATTTACATCACGTACAAAAGCAGACCAATCCTGGCAAGACATGTCTACCATATGTTTTTCTGATCATGTGAAATTTGGTCTAAAATATTTTTGGATTTTATGAAATATTTTCTATTCCTAAAAATGTATGGTGAGAGGGAATATATGGTTACACAATGAACAAGAACATCCTCAGTGACAATTGCATGCATGTGTTCTGTTATACATTGTATTGCTCATCATAATTTTTTTATTTTCCTTGTCCACTCCCCTAATAGGCACCCTTTCTCTCATCATTGCTAGATTTTTTGTTTTCATTTTATATTCAGAAGAAAATTACCATTTCTGAAGAAATTCCTTCCTTTTATACTCACCTACAACTTAAACACACCTACATTTGTTTTATGAGAAGGTAACTGGAGGCATCATTAGAGGCACTTGAGTAGTGATTGAACATCTAGCTCTAGCCAAGGTGGTTACCTCAGTTGCAGGTGCATGTAGGCAGACACTGTGATTATTGTAGTTCAGTCTGTAATCGTTATTACATGTGGAATATTTGACTCTTGTCAGTACATTGCAGTCACATAAAAATAAACTAGATAAACATCTCTTATGGATGTGCTGTGGACACCGTGCCCATTTGTGCCCAACTGTGTTCAACTCTGTGGAAGCTATAGTAGATAATTGATTTGGTAAAAGTTAATCAAATACCCTTCCTGACATAGCCCTCCCCATTTATCAGGGTTTGGGATTGGCACAAAGAAATACACTGGCTTGTACATCCTTAGTGACTGGATTGGTTATCCAGTAATGTAAGACCAAAAGTCTACTGTATTTACTATATTTGTATTTTGTTTTATTTGATTCTTTGTTTCTCTCTTGTTTCTTGCTATCATGACAAGAGAAACCAACAAACCCAACCCCCAGCATTAAGAGGAAAATGGAAGATAATACAAAAGAGTATAACTGTTAACCAGTGGTGAGGTGGGTTGAGATGAGAAGAGAAGAGAAGAGAAGAGAAGAGAAGTGAAGTGAAGTGAAGTGAAGTGAAGGCGGTGGTCTAGTGGTAGGATACTTGCCTATGGACTTATGGCTCAAGAGGTCCTAGGTTTGAATCCTACCTCTGGCACTACCACCACTGGGTCCCTGAGCAAGACCCTTAACCCTGAATTGCAACAGGGGGACAGTTCCTGTAATTAGGACATGGAAGTCACTCTGGATAAGAGTGTCTGATAAATGCTGTTAATGTAAAGAGAAGAGAGCACCTATAGATAACAGTTTGGAAAGTTTGTAAACCCTAAGGAGTTTCTTATTAAGTGGTTGGAGTGATTATGAGATTAGTCATGCTATAGATTTAATGATCTAATGTCTAATGGGCTTTTCCTCAGGGTCAACAGTAGGTACATGTGTTAGGACTAGCAGCAGCAAACTAGAGGGGTGCAAAGCCCTCCAGCACTGAGCTGAGTGGTGATTGTAGTGACTGAGCTCTATCCTATCCCTTTGTAAGTGCAACCAAAAGAGATTAACCCCTGATATCAGAAGAAAAAGATGATAAACAGTTGTCTACAAATGTTTGGATATACATGGTAAATTTACTGATGATTGTAGCCCATCTATTGCTAAATTTATTAGTGTTTCAGTTGTAACAGTGTTGCTAGGATTCATATCACGTCAATTTTATAATACCAGGTTCCTTTTACATTGTTGTAAAATGTCATGATAAAAGTTTTTACAATAACTTATTTAAAGCTAAAAGGTTTTTTTCTCTACTTTGCAAAAGTACTGTGCAAAAGTTTTAGGCAGGTGTGAAAAAATGCTGTAAACAAAGAATGCTTTCAGAAATATAAATAATGATTGTTTATTTTTATCAATTTACAAAATGCAAAATGAACGAACAAAAGAAAACTCTAAATCAAATCAATATTTGGTGTTACTACCTTTTGCCTTCAAACCAGCATCAGTTCTTATAGGTACACTTGCACAAAGTCAGGGATTTTGTAGGATTATAGTCAGGTGTATGATCAACCAATTTTACCAAACAGGTGCTAATGATCATCAATGTCACACGTAGGTTGAAACACAGTCATTAACTGAAACAGAAACAGCTGTGTAGGAGGCTTAAAACTGGGTGAGGAACAGCCGGTGAGGTTGTGGAAGACAGTTTCATGTCATAGCAAGATTGAGCACAGCAATAAGACACAAGGTAGTTATACTGCATCAGCAAGGTTTCTCCCAGACAAAGATTTCAAAGCAGACTGGGGTTTCAAGGTGTGCTGTTCAAGCTCTTTTGAAGAAGCACAAAGAAACGGGCAATGTTGAGGATCGTAGACGTGGTGGTCAGCCAAGGAAACTTAGTGCAGCAGATGAAAGACACATCAAGCTTATTACCCTTCGAAATCGGAAGATGTCCAGCAGAGCCATCAGAACTGGCAGAAACCAGTGGGGCCCAGGTAGACCCATCTACTGTCCGGAGAAGTGTGGCCAGAAATGGTCTTCATGGAAGAGTCACAGCCAATAAGCCAAACCTCTGACGTGGAGACAAGGCCAAGCGACTCAAGTATGCATGAAAATGTAGGAACTGGGGTGCAGAAAAATGGCAGCAGGTGCTCTGGACTGATGAGTCAAAATGTGAAATATTTGGCTGTAGCAGAAGGCAGTTTGTTCATCGAAGGGCTGGAGAGCGGTACAATAATTAGTGTCTGCAGGCAACAGTGAAGCATGGTGGAAGTTCCTTGAACGTTTGGGGCTGCATTTCTGCAAATGGAGTTGGAGATTTGATCAGGATTAATCATGTTCTCAACGCTGAGAAATACAGGCAGATACTTATCCATCATGCAATACCATCAGGGAGGCGTATGATTGGTCCCAAATTTATTCTGCAGCAGGACAGTGATGCCAAACATACAGCCAAAGTCATTAAGAACTATCTTCAGTGTAAAGAAGAACAAGAAGTCCTGGAAGTGATGGTATAGCCCCCACAGAGCCCTGATCTCAACATTGTCGAGTGTCTCTGGGATTACATGAAGAGATAGAAGGAGGTGAGGAAGCCTACATCCACAGAAGATCTGAGGTTAGTTCTCCAAGATGTTTGGAACAACCTACCAGCCGAGTTCCTTCAAAAACTGTGTACAACTGTACCTAGAAGAATTGATGCTGTTTTGAAGGCAAAGGGTGGTCACACCAAATATTGATTTGATTTAGATTTCTTTAGATTTGAATGTCTGTATCTGTGATCACTGCTTGGTATCCTGAAGCTACACATTTGTGCCTTGATTCCAGTCGAGACGATGACAGATGCCCCCCACTGCAGCGCCTCAGAGTCCGTGCAGAGACCACAGTCCCAGGGAGCCGATGGAACTCGGCAGGACCCACCTCTCTGAGGCAGAGAGGGAGTGTAGAGTCAAAAAGAAACTTTGTCTGTACTGTGGGGATCCTGTACACTCAGTATCCGTAAAAGCAGTCTATGGTCGGCAACTGAATACAGATGGTTTATTACAGGTCACGGGTCCCATAACCATTCAGTTGTCGGCTCATACAGAGTCACTTTCACTGTTTGTTTTATCACTTTCAGGTCATGAGATCGTTTTTGGTATCCCTTGGCTGAGGTCTCACAACCCTGTTCTGGACTGGAGGACAGGGGAGGTAAAATCCTGGTCCCCAGAATGCTCTCTGCACTGCGTCACTTCACTCCCATGCACACATGGCACATTTGCCTTTGTCTATTCCCGCTGAATACAGGTCGATGAGTGAGGTGTTCAATGCAAAGACAGCTACACAACTCCCTCCACACCGGCCATGGGATTGCTCGATTGAGCTTCTGCCTGGTGCTGCTCCTCCTTGCACTCGCATCTTTCCTCTCTCTGAGCCTGAGAGGAGAGCGATGGAGGAGTATGTTACTGAGGCACTTCGACAGGGGTGCATCGTGCCATCCACATCACCAGCCTCCGCTGGGTTTTTCTTTGTGCAGAAGGACTGAATGCCGTCACCGTAAAATACCGTTATCCTCTCCCTCTTGTACCATCTGCCCTTGAGCAGCTTCGAGGGGCCACCATCTTTACGAAGCTGGATCTCCGCAGTGCATACAACCTGGTGCGGATTCGGGAGGGAGACGAATGGAAGGCGGCATTCAGCACTACAACAGGCCATTATATGTACCAGGTGATGCCATATGGCCTCAAAAATGCCCCCTCCATCTTCCAGTCGTTCATCAACAACGTCCTGAGAGACATGTTGGGTCGATTTGCAGTCACCTTTATAGATGACATCTTGATCTACTCTAAGGATTGCGACACACATGTCTTCCAGGTACGTCTGGTCCTCTCCCGCCTCCTCAAACACGGGTTGTATGTCAAGATGGAGAAATGTCAGTTCCACTTCTCCGAGGTTTCCTTCTTGGGGTACCAAATCGGCCAAAGAGGGATAGAGATGGAACAACAGAAGGTGACAGCAGTCACCAGCTGGCCGGAACCTCAAACAATAAAACAACTTCAAAGTTTTCTCGGATTTTGCGAATTTTTATAGATGATTCATACGCAACTTTAGTTCCACAGCAGCTCCCTTGACCGCCTTACTGAAAGGGAAACCTTCCCGCCTCAGCTGGACGTCGGAAGCACGGGCGGCCTTCCTGGATCCGAAGCTGAAATTCACGTCGGCACCCATCCTCAAACTGCCGGATCCAGGGAGGCCGTTCGTGGTTGAAGTAGATGCACCCGAGGTAGATCTAGGAGAAATTGTTTCCCTGTGCCTTCTTCTCTTGTAGGTTGACACCAGCGGAGGCCAATTATGACATAGGGAACCGGGAGCTCTTGGCGGTAAAAGCCACACTGGAGAAGTGGCGCATTGGCTGGAGGGCGCAAAGCATCCCTTCACGGTTCTCACTGACCACAGTAACCTAGAGTATATCCAGCTGGCAAAGTGGCTCAATCCCCGCAAAGCGAGGTGGGCTCTGTTTTTTTCCCACTTTGATTTTTCCCTCACCTATTGTCCCGGAACAAAAAACAGTAAGGCAGATGCCCTCTCGCGCCATTAGGGCTCTTAGTCTGTTACTCAGGTGGTACTAGCTAATCAGCAGTTACTGATCTGTGCTGGTTACCAAGATGATCTATTGTGGAAATAAAGCACTGTTGTAAGTCGCTCTGGATAAGAGCGTCTGCTAAATGCCGTAAATGTAAATGTAAATGTTTTGAGCCATCGGAGAGGGTGTCCAGGCCGGAAACAATCCTGGCTCTGGCCATCGTGGCTGCTCCAGTGCAGTGGGACATCGAGCGTGACATCCTGCGTGAGGCCGGAAGGACTTCGGCTCCACTGTGATGCCCTGCTTATAGAACCTTTGTGCCGGAGCGCCTACTCGGACCATTGATCAGGTGGTCCACAAGTCTCCTCGGGGCATCCAGGTATTAACCGCACAGGAGAGCAGCTGAAGAGAAGGTAGTGGTGGCCCACCTTAATGCTGGAAGTTCGCACTTACGTCCGCTCCTGCTCTACCTGTGCTGAGACTAGAATGCCCTGACAGCTGCCAGCCGGTAAGTTATTGCCTCTGCCGGTGCCCACCCGACCGTGGACTCATGTGGCCGTTGATTTGGCCACGGATATGCCATGATCCCGTGGGTACACGTGCATATTGGTGGTGGTGGACTGGTTTTCGAAGGGATGTAGGTTCATCCCGTTTGCTGCTCTCCCATCTGCTCTGCAGGTCGCCGAGGCTCTGCTCCAGTACGTGTTCCAGTTTTACGGCTTCATGGAGGACATCATGTCTGACAGAGGTTCCCAGTTCACCTCTTAGGTCTGGCGCGCTTTCTTTCATCAGCTGGGAACCACTGTCTCTTTGTCTTCTGGGTATCATCCTCAGACCAACAGCCAGGCAAAACGAACCATACAGGATTTGAACAGGTTCCTCCGGGCGTACTGTCATCACAGGCAACATGACTGGGCAGAGTTCCTCTACTGGGCAGAGTATGCACAAAACTCCTTGGGTCATTCCTCCACAGGGATAACCCCACTTGAATGCGTGCTGGGCTTTCAACCTCCCCTCTGTCCCTGGGATCCCACACCCACGGATGTCCCGAGTGTCGACTCCTGGTTTCACAGGGCTGAGCGAGTGTGGGAGAAGGCCCACACACACATCAAGCGGGCGGTGCTCCGTTTCCGCCAACAAGCTGACAAGCACCGATGCAAGGCTCCTAACTTCAACTAGGGAGACAGGGTATGGCTTTCCACCCGAGACCTCAACCTACGGATGCCAAACAGGAACCTCAGTCCACGATTTATTGGACCCTTCCTAGAAGAGGCCAGACTCAACCTGGTAATGTACCAAATCTGACTGCCTAGTCACATGCGCATAACCCCTGTCTTTCATGTCTCACTCCTTAGACCCTTTGTCCCTGGACCCCTGGCCACCCCGGTGGGGGAGGCTGAAACTGCCCCCACCGTCATCAGAACAGCGCAAGGTCAGGCGCACAAGGTCAGTGCGCTCCTGGATTCCTGGTGATGTCATTCCTGGTGATGACAGCCATTCCAGAGCATTGTATTTGAATGTCTTTGAGACCACGTCGGGACCACTCTCCACTTAGTATCAACACCTCACCTGTGGAGATGGTCCAGAGCACCAAGTTTCTTGGTGTTCACATAACCGACAGCCTCATGTGGACCCTCAACACCAACTCCATCACTAAGAAAACCAGCAGCGTCTCTACTTCCTACATAGACTGAGGAAAGCCCATCTCCCACCTTCCATTCTCACCATCTTCTACAGAGGAACCATCGAGAGCATCCTGAGCAGCTGCATTACTGCCTGGTACGGGAACTGCAACGTCTTAGACCGCAAGTCCCTACAACGGGTAGTGTGAACAGCTGAGAAGATCATTGGGGTCTCTCTGACCTCTGTACAGGACAGTTTCACCACTTGCTGCATCCACAAAGCAACCAGCATTGTGGATGATACCTTTCACCCATCCCACACTCTATTCTCCCTCCTGCCATCCGGAAAAAGGTTCCGCAGCATACGGCCTCCACTTCCAGGATGGGGAATAGCTTTTTCCCCCTGGCCATCAGACTTCTAAACCGTTAATGTCTCCACACCTATTATTCATCCATAGCTAGCTATTATCTATTCATTTTTCTTCTTGCACTCTGCACTTTACTAATGCTGCTCTGTTACACCATTACACTGCCCAACAACCTGCTGTTCCGAATGAAAGTACTGTCTGTTGTTGTCTGTTGTCCTGCACTTGCTGCCCTGTCTTGTGTAATATATTATTCCGTTATGTCTTATGTTGTCTTGTGTGCTATGTCTTGTCTGTTGTTCAATTCAATTCAATTTATTCTTGTATAGCGCCTTTTACAACAATTAGGAGATCTTTATTCTGGGATCTAAGTGGGCGGTTAGGTGTATAGGTATTAAGCAGTTCGGTTAGGTATATTGGGGCAAGACCTTTAAGTGCCTTGTAGGTTAAGAGGAGGACCTTGAAGTCAGCCCTGTACCTAACAGGAAGCCAGTGAAGCGAGGATAGTATGGGAGTTATGTGGTCGTACTTCCTGCTCCTGCTAACAATCCTAGCGGCTGTGTTCTGAATGCGCTGTAGGGTGCTTAATGTGCCCTGAGGGCTTCCAGAAAGTAGGGCATTACAGTAATCTAATCTACTGTATACAAATGCATGTACTACTTTCTCCGTGTCTTCCACTGACAGAAAGCGCCGTAGTTTGGCAATGTTCCGAAGGTGCAGGAAGCATGTCTTCGCAACTGCATTAACATGGGGATTAAATGAAAGATTTGAATCGAAAATAACACCAAGGTTACGTGCCAGAGTACTAACTGAAAACTTCAACCCTGCATCCCGGATATGCGAAATGAAGTTGGCCCTGTCTACATCACTACTACAAAACAAGAGCAGCTCAGTTTTTTCGGGGTTTAGTGAGAGGAAGTTGTTATTCATCCAATCCCTAATATCACTGAGGCAGCTAATTAAAGTGCCGGTTGATGCTTTATCACATGATTTAAAAGATAAGTATAGCTGAGTGTCATCAGCGTAAGAGTGGTAACTAACATTATGCTTCCGTATAATAGTGCTTAGTGGGAGCATGTAGAGGGAGAAGAGCACTGGGCCCAACACCGACCCTTGTGGGACTCCATAGTTAACTAGTGACATAGGTGAGGGGGTGCCATAATCATCCATTTGGATGAAGTAGTAACGGTTTGTGAGATAAGAGTTGAACCATTTAAGGGCTGTTCCGCTAATGCCGACAGTGGAGTGAAGCCTATTTACTAAAATGGAGTGATCTACCGTGTCGAACGCAGCACTAAGATCTAACAGAACAAGAACAGTAATGTTTCCTGCATCACTCGAGACCATTATATCATTCACCACTCTAGTTAGAGCAGTTTCTGTGCTATGGCCAAGCCGGAAACCTGATTGGAATTTATCTAAGAGGTTATGCGTGTCTAGATATGACTGCAGTTGTCTCGCAACTAGTTTTTCTAGAATTTTAGAGAGAAACGGGACATTAGAGATAGGTCTATAATTACTTGGTGAGTGAGGGTCCAAGTTAGGTTTTTTAAGCTGTGGTCTAACCACTGCTGTTTTAAACTGATTGGGGACTACACCTGAGGTCAAGGATGCATTCATGATATCAAGTATAGGTGTTGATAGTATTCCTAAGGATTCCTTCAGGAGCTTGGTTGGAATGGGATCTAACTGACAGGTTGTGGAGTTTGCTTTGGCTATAACAGAAATTAGCTCAGAGTTATCGATGAGATTAAAATCACTAAAATATTGTGAGCACTGTTCAGCTAGTGGATTAATTTGAGGGCTAATAGGGCACATTTGGAGCCTAATGTTGTTAATTTTATCATTAAAAAACTTAAGAAACCTATCATTAGTAATACTACATGCTGGCCTTTTATCAGTTTTGTCTGTTAGCTGAGCGAGTGTCTGAAATAAATAGCGGGGGTTATGCTTGTTGTTTTCAATAAGCTTTGAATAGTACTCAGTGCGAGCACTATATAGAGCTTTCTTATATTGTTTTAATTTAGCAGACCATAGAGCCTGAGAGGCTTGGAGACCTGTTGTCTTCCATCTGCGTTCTAGCTTACGGCACTCCCGCTTAGCAGCCCGTGTGTGATCATTGAACCAGGGAGAGTGCCTGATAGTTCTAACCTTCTTTGTCTTAATTGGGGCGACCTGATCAAGGATCTGCCCAACTACTGTATTGTACATGTCGGTGATGTCATTAACAGTTTTGTTACAGGTGAAATCTATCTCTGTTACGGCCTCCATAAACTGAACACATTTAGCCCTGTTTAGGTGTCGTGTTGTACTAGTCCGTTCACTGAGGTACGGTGGAGACATATTAATCTCAAACGTGATTAAAGAATGGTCGGAAAAAAGTTTATTTAAGGAGTGGACCAGTACAGTATCAATGTCAAGTCCATACGAGATAATTAGATCTAACGTGTGTCCTTGTACATGGGTAGGTCTTGATATATGCTGAGTGCAACCAACAGAATCGAGGAGCGTTAGGAAGCTTTTGGCACCTGCATCCGTCTCTGTATCAACATGTATGTTAAAGTCACCTAACATCACGAATCTAGTAAACCTAACAACCAAGTCAGAGAGCAGATTGCCAAATTCATTGATAAAGGCAGCATATGGTCCTGGAGGTCTATAAACTAATAGGATATGGACCGCTAAATCAGACCTAATGCTTAGCAGCATCACATCGAATGTGTGGAAGCTCTCAGTAGTTTTTGAATCAACCTTAAATGATTCATCAAAAATTGCAGCCAGGCCTCCACCACGTCCTACTGAGCGTGATTTATGCAGGTATGAGAACCCATCCGGGGAGGCTTCCACTAAGGGGATGGTGTCAGTGGGTCTAAGCCAAGTTTCAGTCAGTAGACAGATATCTGACTTTGTTTCGAGTACCATCTCATTAATAAGCACTGCCTTGTTTCCTAAGGAGCGAACATTCAGCAGTGAACATTTGATTTTAATCGGACGCTGTGTTTTATTTGTTTTTATGATTGGAACTGTGAGCAGGTTACCAGCGCAGGAGCCCCTAGATTGGCATCTATGCTGCTTCCTTATCGTACTAAGAATAGATATTCTCTGGTAATGATGAGAGGAGTCTGGTTCTAAGCTAATGTGTGACATAGGGGATGCCTTGTTATAAGGAACCTGGGTTTCTGCCAGGAGTGTACTGGTAGTGGGATAATAGCCAGCGTGTGATTTAAGATCACAGGACTGTGACCTGGGTGGTGCTCTAAAGAGTCACTGTGGCAATTTTGCTGCTATATTTTGGGAAAGCATATATGATCCTCTCCAGTTAGGATGAAGACCGTCCCTTTTATAAAGGCCAGGCCGTTTCCAAAAGAGGTCCCAATTATTTATGAAGGCTATGCTTTTAGATGCACACCAAGTCTCTAGCCAGCGGTTGAAATAGAGCAGCCTACTGTAGGTTACATCTCCTCTAAAGAGAATTGGCAAGGGACCAGACACAATTAAGCTCTGACATTTAGTTTCAGCTTTTGAACACATAGAGATGAAGTTCCTCTTTAATACCTCGGATTGTTGGGACTTTATATCGTTAGTTCCAGCGTGAACAACCAAGGTCGGAACTTCATTGCTGGAATAAGAGTCCAATCGTGCCTCGATGTCAGAGACTCTGGCCCCGGGGAGGCATTTCACCGAAACCGCTGATTTAGGACGGCTAGGAACGCTAACATTCCTAACAATCGAGTCGCCAATTATGAGCACCTTCTCCGCTTCAGCAGGCGCGCTGCCGAGAGCAGAGTACCTGTTCGTCAGTCGAATTGAAGACTGGTGTGCAGGAGGTCCATTCTTTGAGCTCCTGGACCCCCGTTTGGCAGTCACCCAGCGTTCCCTTGAACATGCCGCTGGTGCTGGCTCCGAACCGGCTACGGCTGGGCCCGGAGGGTCTACAGCCGAGTCTAACTCGGCCAGCGGCTCCGACTGAGCCGGAACTACATGTCCCTCGGTCTGACTACACTGCGATAAAGTACTAATGTGCCCCTCCAGAACACGAATCCTGTCCTCCAACTGCGTTACAGTTACACATTTCCTAGAGGTATAAGAGTCTACATAGTTGGACGAACAGTCTACGCTGTACATGCCGCACGACAAACACAGCACAAAACAGGATGTCATGGTAACACTTACGTTAAATGTGGAAGTTTTTTTTTTTTTTTTTAATCAAGAAAGCGTTGTGTCCAAGACCGCGAAGTTTGCTGCTTGTTCAGTCCGGGTCTCTTTCCCACAATGCACCGCTTTTCCAGGTTCCTCCCTTCTTCAGATCTTCAGTTTTGGAAACTGTCTTGTTGTCTTGTGTGTAGCACCAGGGTCCGGGAGGAACGTTATTTCATTTCACTTTGTACTGTGTATGAAAATCCTACTTGACTTGACTTGATTTTTGAATTTTTGGGTCATTGTCTTGTTGGAATATCCAACCCCTGCATAACTTCAAATTTGTGAATGATGCTTGAACATTATCCTGAAGAATTTGTTGATGTTGGGTTGAATTCATCCGACTCTCGACTTTAACAAGGACCCCTGTCCTTGCTAGCCACACAGCTGCACAGCATGATGGAACCTCCCCCAAATTTGACAGGAAGTAGCAGGTGTTTTTCTTGAAATGCTGTGTTCTTCTTCCGCCATGCAAACCATTTTTTGTTATGACCAAATAACTACATTCTTGTCTCATCAGTCCAAAGCACTTTGTTCCAGAATGAATCTGGCTTGTCTAAATGAGCATTTGCATAGAACAAGTCACTCTGTGGTGTGAGTGCAGAAAGGGCTTCTTTCTCATCACCCTGCCATACAGATGTTATTTGTGCAAATTGCACTGAATTGAAGAACAATGTACAGATACTGCAGCAATATGTTCTTGCAGGTCTTTGGAGGTGATCTGTGGGTTGTCTGTAACCATTCTCACAATCCTGGGCATATGTTGCTCCTGTATTTTTCTTGGCCTGCTTTTCTTTCTAGACCTGGGTTTAACAGCAACTGTGCCTGTGGCCTTCCATTTCCTTACAGTTGAAACTGACAGTTTAAACCTCTGAGATTGCTTTTTGTAGCCTTACCCTAAAGCATGACACTAAACAATCTTTGTTTTCAGATCTTGCGAGAGTTGCTTTGAGGATCCCATGCTGTCACTCTTCAGAGGAGAGACAAAGGGAAGCACAACTTGCTATTGACCACCTTAAATACCTTTTCTCATGACTGGACACACCTGTCTATGAAGTTCAAGGCTTAATGAGCTAATCAAACCAATTTGGTGTTGCCAGCAATCAGTATTGAGCAGTTACATGCATTCAAATCAGCAAAATTACAAGGGTCCCCAAATTTTTGCACAGGCAGTTTTTCACATTTGATTTAATTTCAAACAACTAAATACTGCTATACTAAAAATCTTTGTTCGGAAAACAACCCAGTACTCAGATGTTTCTAGGAAATGAAAGACATACCACTGTTGTTGAAAGTAGAGTAAATTATTATGCAGGCTGAGAGGGGTTCCCAAACTTTCTCATATGACCTTATGAAAGTGATTGTCATTGCAAGGTCACAATTGTGTGAACCACAACGAAATTGGACCTCTGCTTTTAACTCATGCACACAAACACCGTGCAGCAGTGGGCAGCTATTGAAAGCGCCCGGGGAGCAGGGACAGGGACAGTACCTTGCTCAGGGGTACCTCAGGGCAACCTACTTATGAGGGAATCGAACCCACAATCTTCCGATGCAGGGCCAACTCCCTAACCACTAGGCCACCGCTGCCCCTTATGTTGAGTTATTTCATTATATGTGGAATATGTGAACTCATAATGGTGGCGGTTACCTTTTTTTTTTTTCTTCACTCCAGTAGTCCATTCTGATTTTTTTCCATTTAACTGGGCAATCAAAACAGGATGTAGGTGAAAAAGATAGACAGCAGATACAACAAAAAACAAGAAAACTAAAGAACTTGTACAAATATCTGGCTAAAATACTAAACTAGACAAAGAACTAAGAAACAAAAAACAAACTTGCAAGGCTCATTGCAAAAAACAAAGACAGGATTACTAAAAACCAGCAATAACACTTAAACACAAGGATATTCTTAGAGAGAACTGACACCCTACACCTGGGTAAGGCAGGAGATAAATATTGACATCAGGTGAGCTGAGGCAAAATCTGATTGGAGCAAAGACTGAAATAAAAGCACATGGCACAACAAACAAACACTTGGAGCAAGGAGGCATGACATACAAGGTACCATCATTTGGTCTCAAATTGGCATTTCACATTCCAATTTCAAAGAACAACTAATAGTTTATGCTGTACAGGTGAGTGTGACAATAAATGTTTTGGGTCAGACAGGATCTAGTGAAAACTATCGCAAATTGAGTCAAATTACATGTACGGTCTTGTGGACTTTGGACTCACATTGTGCTTTCTGTTTTTACCTTTTTTTAACTATGTCATCAGGTCTGTTTCACATCATATGAGTAACACCTCAAGCAAAAAAGGTCTGCTGAAGTGTGGCACTTCAGTAAGTTGCTGTCACGGTGGCGGGGTGCGGGAAGGATTTCAGTGCTGAGCCAGAGATCCCAGACATACTTATATTAAACATAGACCTGAAACCAGCCACGAAACTGGAACAGAACCTACCAAAACCACCCGTTACATATGGCTTTGCCTACTGAATGAACTGCGCTCTGTTCTGACTCATTGAGGCTTAAGTAGTCAGCCTCAATGTAGCACACCTGTGCCTAATGAGCTCAGGTGTGTTCCGTCAGAACAGAGCGCCATCTACCGTGAACAAAACATCAACAAAAACACTCAAAACTCTGACAGTTGCAGACAGCTAGCTTATGTTTTAAAACTGTTTGCAGGAAATGCCATAATTTATGTATTTTAGTACATTTTTTCTCAGCTTGAGTGAAAAACTTAAAGGAAAAATCTAAAGTCTGTTTTTCTGCTTCCTTTAATCATTTATATTTTAAAGCTTTAAATGTTTTACAGAAGGTGTGAATGTTCTGGTGTATTGGTTATACTGGTACATACTTTAGTTTTTTTTTTCTTTGGTATTAATATTGGCAATCAGTCAGTCAGGGTTCAGAACCTCTAAGGTCAGACAAAGGGACAGCAGCAATCAAACTCCTTAGAGAATTTCCACAGGGCCAAAGGGGTCAAAGGTCAAGGCCTTTCAACGTCAATCCCTGATTCTGAATGGCTCCAACTGGTGGTTCAACCAGTAACACACAGAGAGAAAATTCAATAACTTTCTCATTACTATAAATCATTACAAGGCAAAAGTCCTCTTAATTAAATGGGAATAGGAGTATATATGAGCTTTCATTCAGGCTGGCCTTCTATTGTTCATTTGAAATGGAAACCTTTTGAAATTTCCCTTTTTTTATTCTTTCTTTATTTTCTTCATTTCTTTATTTTCTTTATTCTGTCTTTTTAGGACAGTTATTGAAAAAGGAAGAAGTTAAAAAAGTAAAAAGAGGGAAGATAAAAAAAAACTGGCTGCCACAGTGAAAAAGAATGAAAAGCAGTTACTCTCCTCTGTACTGTTGGACTGGACTGCACATAATCGCAGAGTCGGGATTAAGGAAAGGGGGTTTATTACAAATAAACATGTAACACACAAGCTCCAACCAAAGCTACTTCAACCAATACTTACAAGGACCATGAAACAAAGGCTACAATGATATGAAAGAAGAACAATAATCGCAATCTCTGCCCTGACGCACTGGGATCTATATACATTTAGATTGATGAGGCAGACATGGCGACATAACGAGGTGCCAGGTGTGCCCACTCAGGGCCAGCGCGCTGTTTAGAGAAACTTTTTCACTTGGGTGATATAGATAAATCGCAAGAACATCTGTGTAATGTGTCTCAGGTTGTCAGGTTGTCTTTTGTATTACACTTCATTTTTTCTAAATATAGGTCATTTAAACAAAACACTCTCCTTAACAAATTACCACTGAAACAAAAGTGCTCATTTTCATAAACATCTGCCTGATTTCAGGATTATGAGTTCTTAACAAATTATCCATGGATTTCTAATTTGCCATTTATATAAAAAATTCAGGAGAAATTTGTGGCCCAGCAGTTGTCCTCATATCTACACAAAAATAACATCTTTGAGAAATTTCAATCTGGTTTTTGGCCACACCATAGCACTGAAACAGCACTTATGAAAATAGTAAACAATCTTTTAATGGCATCTGACAAAGGGTCAGTAGTCCTCCTCGACCTTAGTGCAGCATTTGACACCATAGATCACAATGTCCTACTGCACAGACTAGAAAACCTGGTTGGTATAACAGGAAAGTACATTTCTAGCCGTCTGCCTTATCACTTCTGCAGTAGTTCCCAGCAATCTGGTAGCTCTTCAACACCTCCCAGTGCCCGTGTTAACTCCTGCCTGAATTCCACCTTACAGTCTTCCTCCTTCAGCTTCCACCACTTGATCCTCGACTCTGCCCTCACTTTCCTCCTCTTCTTGACCTCCAAGGTCATCCTACAGACCACCATCCTATGCTGTTTAGCTACACTCTCCCCTGCCACTACTTTGCAGTCTCTGATCTCTTTCAAACTGACCCTCCTGCAAAGAATATAATCCACCTGTGAGCATCTTCCTCCACTCTTATACGTCACCCTGTGCTCCTCCCTCTTCTTAAAATAAGTATTAACTACAGCCATTTCCATCCTTTTTGCAAAATCTACAACCATCTGACCTTCAGCATTCCTCTCCTTGACACCATGCCTACCCATCACCTCCTCATCACCTCTGTTCCCTTCACCAACATGACCATTAAAATCTGCACCAATCATCACTCTCTCTCCCCTGGGTACATTCTCTATCACTTCATCTAACTCACTCCAGAATTTTTCCTTCTCTTTCATCTTACAACCAACTTGTGGAGCATAAGCACTAACAACATTCATTATCACACCTTCAACTTCCAGCTTCAAACTCATCACCCTCCCTGACACCCTCTTCACTTCCAAAACACTCTCCACATACTCTTCCTTCAGGATAACACCTACTCCATTCCTCCTTCTATCCACACCATGGTAGAACCCAATACACCTGGCCTTACTACCCTTCCATCTAGTCTCTTGCACACACAAAATGTCAACCTTCCTTCTCTCCATCATATCAGCTAATTCTCTACCTTTACCAGTCATGCTGCCAACATTCAAAGTCCCTACCCTCACTTCCACTCTCCTCTCCTTCTTTCTCTCCTTCTCCCTCTGGACATGCCTTCCTCCTCTTCTTCTTCTTCTTTGGCCAACAGTAGTCCAATTTCCACCAGCACCCTGTAGGCTAACAGCACTGATGGCGGTCGTTGTTAACCCGGGCCTCGACCGATCCGGTATGGAATTCTGTATCGTTGTCCGCATATTGACTTGGCAAAGTTTTACACCGGATGCCCTTCCTGACGTAACCCTCCCCATTTACCCGGGCTTGGGACCGGCACGAAGAAATACACTGGCTTGTGCATCCCTAGTGGCTGGGTTATATCTTAATTCAAAGTATATTGTATTATTAGATGTTTCCTATCTGATCGGCCTAATTGTAGTTAAGAAAGTAGGTTGTCACCCCAATGTTAAAAACTACTGCATAGCCTGTTGATGAGATATTTATACACTGACTAAAAGAAAATTAAAGAAAAACCTAGACCTGATTTATTCTCCTAATTAACAAAGTGAGTATCATTAGAAATGTAATAACACACACTTAATGTAGGTATTTTGACAAAAGCTGAGTTTCTCTTTAGGTGGCAGGGGATTTTCCCTGGTGTTCACTAAAGCTTATTCAACCTTAGTTGCCTATAGTAGCTAGGAATCTCATACAGGTTGCACCTTATTTTTTTCTGTCATTGTTTTGTATGTGAGTGAAGTTGCTTTAAACACAAAAATGTAGGGAGGGTTTCTTAATAGAATGATAGCAGAGGGTTAATTAGTAAGTATCTGATCCTGTATCTGAGTGTATTTTGATGAGCTTTTAAGCAAACATGGCTTAGCCTCCGCTAATAACATATACACACCCACCCACAGACACACACACACAAAGAGAAACCTATTACTGCCTTTATCATGAGCGTTCTAGCTTTACTCACTTCCACCGCAATATACTTACATACTGCTGCAGCTATGTATCTGCAGTACATGGTGGTTAAAATGCAGTATCGTCTTCAGCAGGCCAGAATACAGCCATTAAACAACATCAAGACATGTCCAAGACAAATGTGCTACTGATATGATTTGAATTTACATGAGTGTGGGTGTGGTTTAGGACATGGTATGACAGTAGAACTGTCATATAGATATCTAAAATGACTTCCTTTAGCACTGACATCTTGTTAAGTCCTATTCTGTCCTAAACCAAATCCATACTCATGTAATTTTAAATCATATCAGTTCAGTAGCACATTCGCCTTTAGATTTAGGGACGCATTTACAGAAATGATTTGATAATTGAGTTCTGTTTGTTCACAAGACTTTTGTGAAGGTCTGATTCTAAAATAAGAAGCTACATTCAGACAAAGCAGATCAGATGGCTGATCAAAATATCTAAGTATAAATTAAATTTTTCCATATCATTTCATATCGCCCACCTGTTTGCATGCATTGAGATATGCTAATATGCTACCTCAACTGCACACACATTGTCTCCATCACTGCTGGGCTTCATTGGCTGGCTGTGCTTATTTATTCTGAGCTCATAAATCAGAGCTTTGGAAAAGAATGCTTTAACAGCTGATTTAGCTTTATTCCACGGCTTTCTCTGATTGAAGAGCCTACTTCAACATTCAGTGATGTTCTAAATGCAGAATATTTTTGAATACCTTGCTCTAGACTAGATTTAAATTCCAGCTAATTTTTAGTTCACTTTGTTCTCAAATGTTCTTGTGTGGCTCTTTGTTTGGTCATATGGCACTATAAAAAATTTTGTTAGGAGCTTTATGTAATGTAGAACCTTCAAATGAAAAATAAGATTGTTCTTCATACAACAGTACATTTACAAAAGAACCATTTACTAGAAGTTCCTTTAGGGAATCCAAAATGTTTCTCCTTTGGCATCACTGGCAAGAATCAATTTCTGTGCCTGTCTGAAAAATTTAAGATAGTGGTTAGGGAAAACCAACTGTAAGTGTGATACATAAATGGAGAAGCCAGTTTAGAGTGAAAGGTATTAAAGTGTTGGCTGAAAAATAAAATTTTTATTGAACCTTAAACCTTAATAAAATCATTAAACCTTAACAAATGTTCAAGCAAAACACTTGTATGTGCCGACCTGATGAAGGAGAAAAATAAACAGAAAAGCGATTCATTCTTGCTGAAGCAGCAAATTAATTAGCCCACCCTCCACTCCACATTTTACATTTAAGCAGTAGATCAAGAGAAAGAGTACACTATCACATATAAAATCACATGAAAATACACAGTGTTGTATAATAAATACATACAATATAACAAAATAATACAAAAGTTCAACAAAATAAAGACCAATTTAAGTAGATCTGCAAATACAATATGTATGTATATATATATACACAGTGCTGTGCAGAAGTTTTAGGCAGGAGTGGAAAAAATGCTGTAAACATGCTTTCAGAAATGGAAGTGTTAATCTTCAATAATCAACAAAATGCAGTGAATGAACAAAAGAGAAATCTAAATCAAATCAATATTTGGTGTGACCACCCTTTGCCTTCAAAACAGCATTAATTCTTCTAGGTACACTTGCACACAGTTTTTGAAGGAACTCGGCTGGTAGGTTGTTCCAAACATCTTGGAGAACTAACCACAGATCTTCTGTGGATGTAGGCTTCCTCACGTCCTTCTGTCTCTTCATGTAATCCCAGACTCTTCATGTAATCGATGATGTTGAGATCAGGGCTCTGTGAGGGCCATAAGAATTGATGCTGGTTTGAAGGCAAAAGGTAATAACACCAAATATTGATTTGATTTAGATTTTTCTTTTGTTTGCTCACTTTGCATTTTGTAAATTGATAAAAATAAACAATCATTATTTATATTTCTGAAAGCATTCTTTGTTTACAGCATTTTTTCCACACCTGCCTAAAACCTTTGCACAGTACTATGTATATATGTGTGTGTGTGTGTGTGTGTGTGTTTGTGTGTGTGTTTCTTTTTTTTTTTTAGGTTAATCTCTAAAATTTCTGCATTATTTAATTTTTTTTGCATTAGTCTTGCCAATCAAAACAGATCTTTTATCTGCACTGATTGTAGGGCAACAAAACGTCTGTATGTGTCAAGGTTTGGTTATGTTTTGTTCACAATAGAGGGGGCTCTGTTCTAACTGAGCACACCTGAGCTCATGAAGGCACAGGTGTGCTTCATTGGGGCCCAATGAGTCAGAACAGAGCGCAGTTCATTCAATAGGCAAAGCCTTAGGTATCTGGTTTTGGTGAATATTTTGAATAAAGTCATGTCTTGGATCACTGACTCTGTGCAGACGTCCTTCCTGCACCCCTCCACTGTGACAGAAATGAACTGCCACCCTCTGGATGTCACGAGCCTTGAAGGTTGGTGTGAGGAGCAAGAGCGGACACCTGAAGCCCGGGTCGGGTGCCTCAGAGTGGGGATACAGCATATGAGGACATTTACGCTAGCGGGGCTGGCTCCGTGTTCGCCAGAGCTCCGCGAGCAGAGTGGAGGAGCACAGAGCGCAACCGCCACGGAGCTCTCAAGACGCCAGGATCTGCTGGCACACTCAATCCAGCTCACTTTGAGCAGGCATGGGTAGCCGTAGTGGTGGTGGTGGGACGGTCCCTCGACCTGCTGGAGGAAGAGGCTTGCTCGCGCCCCTTTCCTCACCACCCCCAGCTCCTCACCAACTACAATGCGGGATGTCGGCAGAAACTGCCCCCTGGATTAATCAGTGAACTGACTTAGAATTCAGAGATTCGAACAAACGCTTCAGGAATCTGAAAGTCTGTTCTGGGCGAAGAAAGACAGGCCAAACACGTACTTGCTGAGCAGCTCCAGGAGATGGAGGCTGAATTCAACACCAAGGACCACGAAATTTGTGCACGGAATCAGGATCTTGATGTTTTGAAGGTTTTGAAGGACAATTGACACTGGTCAATTGTCACGTCTCAGAGAAGCTTCAGGAGACAGAATTAGAAGCAAAGGAACTGGAGGGGAAGTGTAAGCACTTGGAAGATGAAAACATCTCCCTCCAGGCCAGGAATCACCAGCTGCAGGAAAGCTACCAGTTTAAGGTATGTTCTCTACAGGAGAATTTGGCTAAAGTTAGATGGGAAATTGAGGAGAAGCAGGCTGGGTATCTAGAAAATGAAAGGAACCAGGGAGAACAGATTATGTGGTTAACTGAAAGCTTGAACAGTGTCCAGGAGAAACTAAGGGTTGAATGAGAAAAGCTCAGTCAGGTCAATGTAAACCGCAATGCACTTCTCATGGACATCCACCAAAGAGATGAACAGATCAGCTGCATGACCATTCAGATCACTCAACAGGAGGAGTTGTTGACCAGCAGCTGACAGAGAAAAAAGCCTCCGTGCTACAGGTGAATGCTTCGGTCACAAACGAAAGACTGAAAACCGAGGAAAGGATCACCAATCTGCTTTCACAACTTGAGGAGACCAAAGGCCTCTTGTCTTTTTGTCAGAGGAAAATCTAAACCAGGGAAACAGAAGGAAGAGCTCTGGCTTAGGACAATGGAGAACTTCAAGGAGAGGTCAGTAGACTCCTGAAAGAGAATGAGGTCCTGAGAAAACTGCAAGATGGGATTATGGTCTGAAGGGAATGGCTGAAGAAAATCGAGGAACAGGAGAACCAAACTGCACGCACTGCAACAAGGGGAGTAGAGATTCCTACCTTGAAGGAGAAACTGGAGAATAAAGTGGCCAATATGGAGCAACAACTGAGCCAGACCAGGGCAGAGCTGAAGCAGGTACAGGACAACAGTGCTGTTCTGCAGGCAGAACTAGAAGAAACCTGGAGGGAGGCCAGTAAACTCACAGAGCTGCAAGAGCATGTCAGAGGTATAAGAGCAGTATTAGAAACCTGGTGCTCAAAAGTGAAGGTCTTGAAATCACAACTTGCTTAGCAGACCCAAGTGCAAGCTAGTACCCTGGTGGATAGCTCCAAAGTGGAGCAGTGGAGGAACAGTCTGATGGACGAGGAGCGCAAAAAGAAGAAAATCAACATTGAACTTGAGCCTTTCAATCCCATCTATATCTCACTTTATATCTGCAATGACTTTCACACTGAATCTTCTATAGCTTTGTTGTCTAACAGCAAGTTTTGCTTCATCAGGATTGAAGGTAGCAGTGTGCGATATGGGACATCACAGGGCAACACTAGAGAAGTGCTACATAAGGTTACGGGGGACCCTCCCAAGGAGCATGGTCGAGGTTATGCAGCGTTTTGCATGTTTGAGTATGGACAAGAAACTAAGAATTCACTGTTTTTGTGAGAACCTGGACACCGTGAGATTCATCCTGCAGGTACATGGAGTACAGAGCCACAGGGCAGAAAAGGACAAGACCATTTGTCTGACATCAAAGCAGCAGAAAAACAAGAACAAGGTCAAGAATAGGAGGAAGGAGCCAAAAAAGAACTGCAGCAGGGAAGTGTGCTTCGAGAATGAGAACGACAAATTCTGCACCTCAGATTCTGAGACAGGAGACATAGAGACTGAGGATGACAGGGGTCTGATGCTGAGCGCAAACTGGGCGAAAGACTCTTCCTCTTTGAATCTTCTGTGTTTAGCTCTCTTTCAGACTCTGTCAGGACAAGACTTTCCAGCGAGTTGGACTATTCCTCCAGGGAACTCCAGTGTCGAGTTGGGGAAACAGGTGAAGGAAGAAACGCAGGACAACAAGAAAGAAAACACACCTGCCAGCTCTTTGGACAAAAAGAGCTCTGACTTTTACAAGCACTCGAACACAGATGGAGTGGTCTCAAAAACAGACAAGGATGGAAAGGTATTGAAAAAACATAGGGTGAAACATAAATACGAACCCTAGGAGAAAAATAAAGTTCAGAGTGTGGTGTGGGATCAGGACATAAAGGAACAATTTGTAAGGAACTCCACAGTCAACTTCAGTGATTCTCGACAGAAGTCCCTAATCGTGGAGACGGATTCGCCCTCTGAAAGCAAGGTCAGACCCTCTCGGCATGACAAAGACCACTTCAAGAAAAGAAATTGGACTGAAGCTCTGGGATACACCTCACCACCCCCAGCAGCCCTGGACGTGGCTGTGGCTGGTCAGGGTCGCCCCCTCGTTTGCTAGTTAGTTGTTTTTTGTTGTCATAGACCTGGCCATGTGCCCCATTAAGGGGGCTGTTTATGCTCGATGTTTTGTTAACCTTCCCTCAAGGGTCCTCTGGGGAGCGCCCTGGGAGTGCCGCCTTTGGGAGGCGGGTGATGTCAAGGTTTGGTAATGTTTTGTTCACGATAGAGGGCGCTCTGTTCTGACTGAGCACACCTGAGCGCATGAAAGCTGACTACTCAAGCCCCAATGAGTCAGAACAGAGCACAGTTCATTCAATAGGCAAAGCCTTAGGTTATGGGTGGTTCTGTTTCGGTCTTGTATCTGGTTTTGGTGAATATTTTGAATAAAGTCATGTCTTGGATCACTGGCTCTGTGCAGACGTCCTTCCTGCACCCCTCCACCGTGACAGTATGACATTAAGGGATAAAAAAGGGGCAGTGGTGGCCTAATGGTTAGGGAGTTGCCCCTGCATTGGAAGATTGTGGGTTCAATTCCCTCACCAGTAGGTCGCCCTGAGGTATCCTTGAGCAAGGTACCGTACCCGTCACTGCTCCCCGGGTGCTTTCAATAGCTGCCCACTGCTGCACGGTGTTTGTGTGCATGGGTTAGATGCAGAGGTCCGATTTCGTTGTGGTTCACTGTGTGCTGTGCTGTGCTATGACCTCGCAATGACAAGGGTTGTCACTTTCACTTTTAAAAAGTGAGAAAGGAAATTAAATGGTCACATAAATGTGTGGCATATTTTATATAACATTATAATTGTTCAGTGAACAATTTGACCGAAATATTTGGGTTCTGGTCAAAACTGAAAGAAAGGTAAGAAATTAGATGTTAAAGAAACTGTCCTAAAACTGCTATTGCCATCCATGGCTGTAATTCCCAGACAGACTCATCTTCTCTAGGTGTTTAGGATGGCCCTTATTTTTTCTGACACCAGTCATTATAGACAGAGTTGACAATTTAGTGCTCTCCTTCAGGAATGTTGAGCTATCTGTGACCTGGAAGATTGAGAGTTGCTTCACGAATCTCAGAACAACAACATGCTTTCTGCTTCCAGCCTCCCTAGTTCATAGCATCCTGTGATTGGGTGAGATCTGTCTAGATAGTGAAGAAAAAAACAACAAAAAAAAGATCTTACAATTTGTACATTTGTTGCATATCTGTGACATTTACTTGGACCTGAAGTAGTAGAATATTGTCCAAAATAATTATTACTTCTTCTTATACTTTCGGTTGCTTCCATTTAGTGGTTGGTAAAGTGGATCATCCATTTCCCTTTCTTCTGGTCCTCTGCATCTTCCTCATTCAGAATGAGTACCTGCATGTCCTCTCTTGCCACATCAATAAACCTTCTCTGTGGTTTTTCTCTTTTCCTTATACTGGCAGTTGTATCTTCAACATCCTTCTCATCTCAGCTCAGCACATCGCCAATCTCCTTCAGAGTGACCATCCTGCAAAGGATATAATCCACCTGTGTGCATCTTCCTCCACTCTTGTATATCACCCTGTGCTCCTCCCTCATCTTAAAATAAGTATTTGCTCCAGCCATTTCCATTCTTTTAACAAAATGTTTAAAAATGTTTAAAAATCTGTCCTTTAGCTTTCTTCTCCTTGATATCATACCTGCCCATCACCTCCTCATCACCTCTATTCCCTTCAGCAACATTTTCATTTAAGTCTGCACCAATCACTACTCTCTCTCCCCTGGGTACACTCTCTATCACTTCATCTAACTCACTCTACAATTTTTCTTTCTCCTCCATCTCACAACCAACTTGTTGTGGCATAAGCACCAGCAACATTGATTATCACACCTTCAACTTCCAGCTTCAAACTCATCACCCTGGCAGTGGTTGTTGTTAACCCAGGGCTAAACTTACCCAGTATGGAAATCTGTTTTGTTGTCCACATATTTGATATGGCAAAGGTTTTACCTTCCTGACGTAAATATCCCCATTTTTCCGGGCTTGGGACTGTCACCAGGAAATTCCTAGTGACTGGGTTCCAAAATTATTATTACTAAGACTTTGAAATGAATGCAGTTTCACCTGTTTTACTTATTAATGATGAAACAAGAAGAGCGTGTGTGTGCGTGCATAAAAGTATAATAATGGCCTATTAGATTAACATGATACTCTTTGCTCTGCCTAACCTCCTCTGGGTTCTAAGTCAGCACTGGCTCTGACTGCTGCTGAGCTAATTGCAACTGAAAAAGTGGCAAGCGGTGCAAGTTTCTTTAAATACCTGTTTCCTTGGCAACTACACACTTTCATGTGGGCTGAGGAAAAACCACTGAGTCTGGGAAATGACCGGTGGAGACTTTTGGAATGGACTCAGGCTCCCAATATGCCTCGCTGCAGGGCACTGGGAGTCCCTTATTCATTCATAATGAATGGCAAGGTGACTATAAGTGAGATCCGAACTGTGCAACCAAAATCTCTCTCAATTTGCTCACTTAAAGAAGGGATCATCACTCATTCCATTGCTTTGTGTATTTACATTTACGGCATTTAGCAGACGCTCTTATCCAGAGCGACTTACAGGTCCTGATTACAGGGACAGTCCCCCTGGAGCAACTCAGGGTTAAGGGTCTTGCTCAAGGACCCAATGGTGGTAGTGCTAGAGGTGAGATTCGAACCGGGGACCTCTGGATCCATAGGTCCGTAGGCAAGTACCCTACCACTAGACCACCACCCATTCCCTGTATGGTCTGTTTCCACAGAATCAGCACATGTTATATAGGGTACAAATAAGCTGCATTTAAATTTACTTATTTAGCAGATGCTTCTACTGAAAATTCAGTGCTAATTATTTGTGTAGACTAGAGTTCATTCTTCTTTTACCATCTTAACTTCATCAATAATGATTAATAAGCCTGTTTCAGAACCAGCCATGCAATCAAAAGCCTGATTCCTCCACTGTGCTTCATAGATGAGCTTATATATTTTGAATCATTTGCATCAATTTTCTTTCTTCATACTTTCCATCAGTCCGACAGATAAATCTTGGTCTCATCAGTCTTTGTTCCAGAAATGTTGAAGCTCAATTCTGTCCTTTTCTTTCCAAATCTTACTCTTACAAATGAGTGGATTGCATTTGGTTGTATGCTCTTTATACTACTCTGAATGTCTATTCTAAAAGTGAATCATGATACCTGCATAAGAAAGAAAATGCTATTCTTCAGATCAACCCACCTACTTTCATTGCTCCATGGTCCAGTTCTAATGTTCACATGCCCACTTATGTCAGTGCTGCATACCTGGAACACCCAAAACTAAATGCTCATACCCAGAAAAATATCAACATGGAAGAGATGAGGAAACCCATTCATCTTCCTAACGACCAGGTTCTCTGCCTGGCTGAGATGAGAAGATCTCTGCCAAGAGAGAGTTTTGATTTATAAAGCGCTTCAAGAGGCTCGTCATGAGGCATATGAAAACTCAGCTCACCCCTCACTGGACTCCCTGCAGTTTGTGTATCATCCCAACCATTCAATGAATGATGCCATCGTCCTTCACCTCATGATCTTCCATCTGGATAAAAGGAACACTTATGTGAGAATGCTATTCATAGACTCAACACCATCATCCCTCAGCTTCTTACTGGAGATTGCTGTGCCTGAAAAAATCCTTCTGCAACTGAAGCCTGAACTTCCTGACTAGAAGACCCCAGAATTGCTGCCATCATTACACAAAGCACAGGCACATATGCACAGCTCGAACCATGTAATCAGATATGCTGATGAACTGTGTATAAACTGTGGTTCGGATGATCTGCTGATGAACCAGCCTCTTAATGTTGACAAAAAATGTCAAGAGTCAAAAGTGGTGGTTGTTGAATTCAGGAGGTCATGTCTTGGTCACTGTCAGTTTAACATCGAAGGCTCCACTGTAGAGATTGTCTAGAACACCAAAATCCTTGGTATTCACATCACAGAGAACATTGTCTGAACCCTCAATACCAACCCCATAACCAAGAAAGGCCAGTTGCATCTATACTTCATGTGGAGACTGAGGAATGCTAATCACCTTCAATCCATTACCATGTTCTACAGGACAATAGACAACATCCTTAGCCACTGCATTATGACCTGGTAAGGGAACTCCAATGCCTCAGACCATACAACAGGTAGTGAGGACAGCTGAAAAGATCATCAGGGCCTCTTTTCTGCCCATGACATCTTTACCACTCACTGTATCCACAAAGCCACCAGCATTTTGGATGACCTTGTTCATCCCTACCACATTCTCTTCTCCCTCTTGCTGTTTGGAAAAAGGTTCCCAAAGCATATTGGCCTCTACTGCCTGGATGTTACCATGTTTGCACAGTTATTTATTACTATTACTTATACCTTTTGCACTATGCACTTTTTAATGCTCAATATAATTGATAATACTGTATTCGTGTTATAACACAATATTCAATACTGTATTCAAAATTGTTTTAATGACCTGTTGCTAAATACAACATTTGTATTAATAATCGTTTTATAATACTCTGTTCAGCACTTTTTTCACACATTGAGACTTTACTCATGTAACGGTGGCGGGGTACCGGAGGGACGTCAGCTCGGAGCCAGGAGTTAGGGACAGACTTTTATTGATCACACTTACAAAAACAAGGAACGGGGACTGCAGTTCTAAACCTGAAACCCTAGAACTGGGGAACTGCAGTCTAACCCTAGACACTAAGGAACATGGACCAAGTTACATATACCAGGTTCTAGACACCAAATTACTTATACAAAAACCACCCGTTACGTGTAGGCATAGCCTATGCAATGAGCCGTGCTCTGTTCTGACTCATCGGGGCTTAAATAGTCAGCCCCAATGATGCACACCTGCCTGCAGGGGCTCAGGTGTGCTCAGTCAGAACAGAGCGCCCTCTCGCATACCCAAAACACCTCCTGTGACAGTTTAGTTTAGTTTATTTAGTCTACGAGTTCTGTGCACGTTATTTCTGTTATTAAAGTTCATTACGAAGCTCTCGGCTCTGCGTTGATGTCCAGCCCACGACACCACACCGTTACAGAAATGACCAGCTGCCACAAGTGGACATCGCGAGCCAAGAGCTCCGTTGGGATGCTTGCAAAGAACCATCGGACCTTCCAGGTGCTGGAGGCTGGGATAATAGAGGTTGAGCGGCTCCATGGGTGTTTTTGCAATGTTAGCTCCCCTCCCAGGATTGGCTGAGGTTGTGCCAGTTCCAGCTCCAGCAACCAGGAGGGCGGGGCTGTGAAGCCGGCTCCTGTGTTAGCCCATGAAGAAGTGGGGTTGCGATGCCGGCTCGTTCATCAGCACAAGGTGGGACTTAAAAGGCATCCGCCATCTTCACTGCGGAGGAGGCGAGGCTTGAGGGACGAGGTCCAAGTCTGCCGGAAGAAGGCGGGGCTTGAGGGACGAGGTCCAAGTCTGCTGGAGGAGGCGGGGCTTGAGGGACGAGGTCCAAGTCTGCCGGAGGAGGCGGGGCTTGAGGGAGGAGGTCCAAGTCCGCCGGAGGAGGCGGGGTTTTGAGGGGCTGCGTCCAATCCAGACCGTTGGAGAGAAAGCGGGGTTTCAGGGGCTGCAGCTGAACCCGCCAGGAATACCGCGGTGACAGCGGAGCGTTCGTTTGGACTTTAGCTGGACTTTTGGTTGAACGCTTGTGTAACCGCTCTCCTTTCGGGGGTCTGGCGCCCCGGGAGTCGGCGCCTTTGGGGGGAGGGTACTGTGACGGTTCTGTGCCAGTAGAGGGCGCCCTGTGTTCGTACCTCTGTGTTTATTTCTGTTATCTTTTATACGTTATTGTCAGTTTATTTCATCTATGAGCTCTGTGCACGTTATTTCTGTTATTAAAGCTTGTTACGAAGCTCTCGGCTCTGCGTTGATGTCCAGCCCATGACACCACACCGTTACAGTATGCAATGATTTAGGTATGTGATTTGAATATTGCTAATTGGAAGGAAATATGAAAGAAGTATAATGTATAATTAATAGCATTTGTAGATACTTGCAAATAAGATGTTTGCCACAGTTTCTCATTATGCTGAATTATGGACATTATAGGAGGATGAGAAAGTTGAGCAGCTGAAATATTAATGGGAGAGCTCATTACAATGTACAACTCAAGTACAATGTGGTAACTATTGTAGGGCGTCCTGAACTTTTAAACAGCCACTGGTCTAGTTGGCAAGATGCAAAAAAAAACAAAAAAAAAAAAACTACACCACACCTTGTTGAGATTTATACATTTCACTTTGCAAAACCCATCAATGCCCACTACAAAAGAACATAACTGTTCAAAATGAGCATAGGTCACTCAGTATTATGTAAATGATAATAACATCCATTTCTTGCTAGCCATGTTGCATATTTGCTCAAGCTATTCATTGCTTATTCATTGCTTGCCATGTTGAATTATTAAGAAAAACTGATGCAGCTTTACTTCTGTGTGATCACTATGAGTTCTTGGAAAAGCAGTATTGAGGAGCTATTGGCTGAGTTCAGGGACCAGAGTTTGGGGCAGTGGTGGCCTCATGGTTAGGGTCTAGGCCCCCAAGACTAGTAAGTTGTCTTGAGCTAATCATATCATTCCCATCACTGCTCCCCTGGCACTTTAAATAGCTGCCTATGTGTGTATGAGTGAAAAGCAAAGGTTGTGTTTCACTTTGTGCTATGCTTTGTTTTACAATGACAGTCACTTTCACTTCTCTTTGAAAAGATACATTCTGGAAGATGAAAGTACTTTACCTGAAATGATGTTGTGCTAGTGAGTGGCAATTCTAGATAATTTAATAAAGATAATTATCTCCAGAGTTGGCACTGTTTCAGCAATATTATCTGCATTCAGCATCTCTCTCTCTCCATTAAGCATTGCAGTTATCCCAACCGTAAAGTAGTACAGACCATACCTCTAAGCCATGACCCTCCTCATGTTGTCCAATTCCAGGGCATTTCAAACCCTGTCCCCGTGAATGCACCATTCAAGAACCTTATTTATCTCCAGTCCATAAAACATAAGGTTTCCACCAGCCTGAGTGTTCTTGGTGAAGGTGTAGGAATCGGAGATCGTAGTGATGGCAGGAACACTGAGTTCATCTCCTCAGACCTATCACTGCGGTCTATGTGTCCAAACCGGAACCAATCCTTCCATAGGCAATTGTACCCAGAAGTACGATGTTCACGCTGGGAACGGTGTGGAGGTTTGCTACTGTCCTTCTCCTCCGAGTGATCATGGCAGACTTGGGCATTCTCAGAAATTCCTATCTCCAAGATCAGTGCATAATCCTGAACATGAGCGCTGCTCACCATCTCTGGCATATAGTTCATACCACAAACCAGCAAGGTCTCCAAGGCGGGTACATCATCCAGTACAGGAGCTTCGCTGTTGATTTCACTGAAAGATGCTCCGTGCTGATTGCTCTGGGCCTGCAGTGCAACATTCCGCAAACAGTTGCTCTGTTCCAATCCGCTGAAACGTCTGGGAAAACTGAAGATAGTGTTCATAACCTCCTTGTGGAAAGAGGTTGGCTTGTGTTCTTTTGGGCTTTGTGCCTCTTTCTGACCTGTCGATGATGATCTTCAGAGGGGCAACAGATTTCTGATAGTTCTTAGCAAACCATTTCAACATAGGCATACACTTACTCAGTTCATACTCTTGTCCTGTTCCCTTGTCTGCAAAATGAGAACTAGCCATCTCTTGCTTGGATGTCAGACAAATGGTCTTGTCCTTTTCTGCACCATGGCTCTCTACCCCATGTACCTGTAGGATTAATCTCATGGTGTCCAGTTTCTCATAAAAATAGTGACTTCTTAGCTTCTTTTCCATACTCAAACATGCAAAACGGTGCCCAAACTTCCCTCCCCGACCATGCTCTTTGGGAGGGTCCACTGTAACCTAATGTTGCACTTCTCTAGGGTTGCCCTGTGATGTCCCATATCGCACACCATTAGCATCGATCACGATGAAGCCAAACTTGCTGTTAGACAACAATGCTGTAGGAGCCTCGGTGTGAAAGTTATTGCAGAGATAGAGTGAGGTATTGATGGGGTTGAAAGGCTCAAATTCAATGTTGATTTTCTTCTCTTTGCCCTCCTCATCTGTCAGACTGTTCCTCCACTGCTTCACTTTGGAGCTATCCACCAGGGTTCCAGCTTGCACTTGAGTCTGCTAAGCAAGTCGAGATTTCATGACCTTCACTTCTGAGCACCAGGTCTTTAATACTGCTCCCTGGTCTTTACTAGTCTTACTTTACTGGTCTTTAATAATGCTCTTGCAGCTCTGTGAGTTTACTGGCCTTTCTCTGGGCTTCTTCTAGTTCTGCCTGCAGAACAGCGCTGTTGTCCTGTACCTGCTTCAGCTCTGCCCTGGTCTGGCTCAGTTGTTGTTCCATAAAGGTCACTTTATTCTTCAGTTTCTCCTGCAAGGTTGGAATCTCTACTCCCCTTGTTGCAGTGCGTGCAGTTTGGTTCTCCTGCACATCTGTTTTCTTCAGCCATTCCACAATCACAGCTTGCAGCTTCCTCAGGACCTCATTCTCTTTCAGGAGTTTACTGACCTCTCCTTGAAGCTCACCGTATTCCTGAGCCAGAGGTCTTTCTTCTGTTTCCCTGGTTTCGATTTCCCTCTGACAAAAAGACAAGAGGCCTTTGGTCTTCTCAAGTTGCGAAAGCAGATTGGTGATCCTTTCCTTGTGTTTCAGTCTTTTGTTTATGGCTGAGGTGATCGTCTGCAATACAGAGGTCTCTCTGTCAGCTTTTGGTTGAGCCTTGTCAGCAACTCCTTCTGTTGAGTGATCTGAATGTTCATGCAGCTGATCTGTTCATCTCTCAGGTGAATGTCCGTGAGGAGTGCACCATGCTTTACATTGACCTGACTGAGTTTTTCAGAATCAGCCCTTAATTTCTCCTGGATACTGTTCAAGCTTTCAGTTAACCATATAATCTGTTCTCTCTGGTTTGTACAGTCCTTTTCATGTTCTAGATGACCAGCTTGCTTCTCCTCAAGTTCCCAGTTAACTTTAGCCAAATCCTCCTGAGGAGAACCAACCTCAGACTGGTTGCTTTCCTGCAGCTGGTGATTCATGTCTTGGAGGGAGATCTTCCAATCGCTTACACTTTGCCTCCAGGTCCTGCAAAACGTGTCTCAGTTCAACACTGTCAATTTCCGTAGCTTGAGTTCTGGTTAAAATTTCCCAGACCTGGTTTCTGCTCACTTTAGCCTCTGATTCTGTCTCCTGAAGCTTCTCTGAGACTTGACAATTGGCCAGTGTAGCATCCCTTAACCTTACATTCAAAACATCAATATCCTGGTTCCAAGCACAAATTTCATGATCCTTTGTGGTGAGTTCAGCCTCCATTTCCTGGATCTGCTCAGCAAGAACAATTCTGGCCTGTCTTTCCTTGCCCAGAACAGACAGCCACACATTTTCAGATTCCTGAAGCGTTTGTTCCAATCTTTGAACTTGCAATGTCAGTTCACTGATTATTTCTGCTGTAATTCACGCAGGACGCGTTTTCTGCCATCTTTCCGCTGTGATTCACGCAGGACGCGTTTTCCGCCATCTTTTAGCCTTCGTGAATGAACCACAATCCGTTCTTACTCATTGGGGCTTAAATAGCAGCCCCAATGAAGCACACCTGTGCCTTCATGAGCTCAGGTGTGCTCAGTCAGAACAGAGCGCCATCTGTTGTACCAAACCGGAAAGCCAACCGTGACAATAAAAGACTTCTGTTGGATTGGCAATTTTTTATCTATAGGTCAAAAAACTGTCTGGATTGAAATATCAGTTTAGATCACAGTGGCATTTTACTTAAAATACAGTAATCTTTCAGCTTTTGTTTAATTGCAATTCTGGCAAAAAAAAAACCAAAAACAACAAGTTAACATAATAATGTTAACATAATACTCATAATAAGGCTACACAGGAACATTTGTTTTTTTTTTAATATATAGAATAGCACAGAATACATTTCTTCTTGCAAGTTATCACTGTTACCAAATGAAAAAACTGAAGTAGTAAAACATCCTTTACCCCCGACCCCCAATTATAATTAACTGTGGCTACTTTTTTTTTTTTTTAGTCAAGTAGGATTTTATTGTCATTTCAGCCATATACACAATACACAGTGAAACGAAATAACGTTCCTCCAGGACCCTGGTGCTACACACAAGACACAAGACAACAGAAGACACATCATAATACACAAAACAAGGCAACAAGTGCAGACAAGACAGACAACGTAAGAGGGCCGCAGTGTTCTAGAACAAAGCAGCCCAGGTTGTTTGGCAGTGTAACAGTGTGGCCACAAGATTTCTGTTTCTGTTTTCTGTTTCCGATGCAAGCTTTGCACAGTTGCTTAGTTTTTCCCACATCTTTCACAAATTCAGCTACAAACTGTCTGCAACAGCAGAACGGCAGTAGGAGTGGGAGGAAGTAAACTTCTGAAGCTTAAATGGGCAAGGAAAACTACTGTAGGAAAGGGTGGATTAAGTTCTTCTGGGACTCAAAAAAGTTGCTTTTTTCAAATAATACATTAGCTTAAGTACCTGAGAAGTTCTAAAGGAAACTGCAACAATTTCAGCCACAAATGTGTCTGACATTTGCTGAGGCTAAATCAGTGAATGGATTTTAGCAGTAAGCAGCAGTAAATAATGTTGTATTTGGTATTAAAATCATACATCTTTAGTTGGAGCTTCCAAGTATAACACAATATATTATTGTTTGTAACAGCTGTTTTGAAGGCTTGTATGGACTGAAAAGTGTATTGCCTGTTTGGGGAATATAATAGTTTTTAAATACCACATTCATATTCATTAAAAGATCACCATTAAAAACAACCTAAATAAATACAGTGCCTTAACTTCTATATAATCTATAGCTATATATAGCTATATAATCTCAAAGAGTAAAAAATAAAACATTTTGGAACTGTTATTAACTACTCTGAATCAATGTTCTGCTGTCTTTGGAGTTTCCATAATAAAAAAAAACAACCTTATTTCTCAGCCTTACTAATTAGCTGCTGCACTGACCCTCATCAGTCTAAATGCCACACCAGCCTCACCTTACTGCATAAAGGATGTAGGCTGCTCTCTGTTGCCATGGCATTTGCAGTAGGTCAGGCCCTGCCCCGAGAGACCACTGTGCAGCTTGAGTGGTAGGGTATGAGTGTGTGTGAGTGTGTGTGTGTGTGTGTGTGTGTGTGTTTGCGTGCGTGTGTTTCACTACTGAAGCCTTGCCGGTCATTTTGGGCGTATTCACATAGAGCAGTGCCAGTCCAGATATGATGCGCTCAACCTAAATTCATTAAGAATGCTTGGTGTGTGAAACAGGCAAAAATATTTGTTGGGATGGAGTATTGGAGTCTAAAGTTCTCTGATATGGTCACAATAAATTATTTATTAACAATGACTCATTAACAACATGGTTGAATGTATGATCCTTAATCTAAAATGCTACCAAAATATAATGCTCAAAAAAAATAAAGGAACACATCAGAGCTCAATTGGGAAAAAAATCATGCTGGATGTCCATACTGATATGGAATGGGTAATGTGTTAGGAACAAAAGGATGACACGTCATTTGATAAAAATGAAAATGATCAACATACAGAGGGCTTAATTTCTAAGACCAGAAATTTTAACTGAAAACCGATGTGGCAGGCTAGTCCAGATTGCTGAAATTTAATTGCAGCAACACAAAATGGTACTCAGTAGTTTGTTTGGCCCCCATGTGCTTGCATGCATACCTGGCAGTCAGGGTGCCATCGTTTATCATGTACGGGTCTGTGCGTCCCTCCATGGATATGCCTCCCCAGACCAACAGTGACCCACCACCAAACCGATTGTGCTGAACAATGTTGTAGGCAGCATAATATTCATTGCAACTTCTCCAGACCCTTTCATGTCTGTCACAAGAGCTCAGAGTGAACCTCCTCTCATCTGTGAAAAGCACAGGGTGCTAGTGCAGGACCTGCCAATTCTGGTGTACTCTGGCAAATGCCAGGCGAGCTCCACGGTGCCGGGCAGTGAGCACAGGGCCCAGTAGAGGAGGTCGGGCCCTCAGGGCACCCTTATGAAATCTGTTTCTAATGGTTTGGTCAGAGACATTCATGCAAGTGGCCTGTTGGAGGTCACTTTTTAGGGCTTTGGCAGTACTGCACAAAGGATACCAGTTGCTGAAGATGGCGGCATGGTAACACACAGTGGCGGCTCCGGGGTCCAAACTTTGGTGCTATAGTCTGTAAAAAAGTCTTTCATCCAACTACTTTTCATCAGAAGACTTGCACATGAGCATAACAAATGTGAATGCTCTTAAATTTAACCGCCAAACACTGCTGGAGCTCAGGAATCAGCCAGGAAACAGACTTCCAGCGACTCAACAACGCTACGGGAACTTGGCGTGCTGAGAAGACCAGGCCTTCAGTCCCTGAGATCACCTGTTGTACCTGGCCAACTGAGAGGACGTTGAAAGCGGTGAGAGAGGAAACAGAAACGCGGTAAGCATGCTGGGGTCCAGGCTCAGCTAAAGGCTAACGCTAGCCGACCAGCTATCCCGTCCATCCTCCTCGCCAATGTCTGCTCCCTGGATAATAAATTGGACTCCATACGACTTCAGTTGAACACCCAGTGTGAGTATAGAGACTGCTGTGTTTTTGTTTTTATGGAGACATGGCTCAGCGACAGCGTTCCAGACACCGCCATTCAGCTAGCCGTACTCTCTCCGTTTCGCTCGGACAGAAACACCGCTCTGTGCGGCAAGACTTGCGGAGGGGGGGGGTTTGTGTTTACATCAACACACAATGGTGTACGAGTGCTGTACTGGTCCCTGCACACAGCTCAACACTGCTGGAAGTCCTTACAGTCAGGTGCAGACCCTTTTATCTGCCCATGGAGTTTTCCAGAGTTTTTATTACGGCGGTCTACATCCCACCCAGCGCTAATGCTAACAGTGCTAATGCTAACAGTGCGCTGGCTGAACATTATAGAGCGATCAGCGAGCTCCAAAACTCCCACCCAGACTGTTTATTGTCACTGGAGATTTCAATCATGCAAATCTCAAGTCAGTTCTCTCTAAATTCCATCAACATATGGATTTTATGACGAGGGGAGAAAACATGCTGGTCTGTGTTTACACAAACATGGCCGGCGCGTACAGAGCGGAGCCCCACCCCCACCTCGGACACTGAGACCACATCTCTTTTCTGTTGATCCCAGCGTACAGACCCATCGTCAGGCGTGTGAGGCCCACCCTGAAGCAGGTAAAGACCTGGCCCACAGGGGCCATCTCTGCTCTTCAAGAGTGCTTTGAACACACCGACTGGGACATGTTTAGGGAGGCTGCAACCTACAGTGACTCCATCAACTTGTACACAGCTTCAGTGACTGGCTACATCAGCAAGTGCATTGAGGATGTTACTGTCTCCAAGTTCATCATCACGCAACCAAACCAGAAGCCATGGATGACTGCGGAAGTGCGCAGACTCCTGAGAACCCGGGACAAAGCCTTCAAGTCAGGGGACAAGGCTGCCCTAAGAAAAGTGAGGGTTAACCTGTCTCGGGCCATCAGAGCAGCCAAGCAAACCTATGCACAGAGACTCCATGGCCACTTCAAAAACACCAGTGACACATGGCGCATGTGGCAGGGCATTGAGGCCCTCATCAACTACAGGACATCTCCACCTGCCTGTGACGGTGACTCCTCCCTCTTAGATGTGCTGAACCACTTCTATGCACAGTTTGAAGTGGGGAACAACACAGAAATGAAGAAGCCCATCCCTCCTCCAAACAACCAGGTTCTCTGTCTGACCACGACCGAGGTGAGAAGATCTCTACTGAGAGTCATCCCACGGAAAGCTGCTGGTCCAGACAACATACAAGGTCGTGTGCTCAGAGGATGTGCAAAACAGCTGGCACATGTTCTCATCTGACATCTTCAACATCTCTTTGAGCACCACCGTTGTTCCAAGGTGCTTCAAGACCACCAGCATCATCCCGGTGCCAAAGAAATCATCTGTCTCCTGCCTCAATGACTATCGTCCCGTCACACTCACACCTATCATCATGAAGTGCTTCAAGAGGCTGGTCATGAGGCACATCAAGACTCAGATCCCCTCCTCACTGGATCCCCTGCAGTTTGCGTATCGTCCCAGCCGCTCAATGGACGATGCAATCTCCACCACCCTCCATCTGACCCTTTCTCATCTGGACAGAAAAGACAGTTATGTCAGAATGCTGTTAATCGATTCAATCGAGTTCAGCATTCAACACCATCATCCCTCAGCACCTGAGTGAGAAGCTGAGGCTGCTGGGCCTGAACACCTCCCTCTGTAACTGGATCCTGGACTTCCTGACTGGGAGACCCCAGTCAGTCAGGATCAGTAGCAGCACCTCCAACACCATCACACTGAGCACAGGGGCCCCTCAGGGCTGTGTGCTCAGCCTACTGCTGTTCACACTGATGACCCACGACTGTGCAGCCAAGCACAGCTCGAACCACATCATCAAATTTGCTGATGATACAACCGTGGTGAGTCTGATCAGTGGTGGAGATGAGGCGGCTGACGAGGAGATAGAACAGCTGATGGACTGGTGTAGAATCAACAACCTGTCTCTGAACGTCAACAAAACAAAAGAGATGATTGTTGACCTCAGGAGACCACGTCGGGACCACGCTCCACTGAACATCAACACCTCACCTGTGGAGATGGTCCAGAGCATCAAGTTTCTTAACAGACTACCTCACGTGGTCCCTCAACACCAACTCTATCACGAAGAAAGCCCAGCAGTGTCTCTACTTCCTGCGCAGACTAAGGAAAGCCAATTTTCCACCACCCATCCTCACCATCTTCTACAGGGGAACCATCGAGAGCATCCTGAGCAGCTGCATCACTGCCTGGTACGGGAACTGCAACGTCTTAGACTGCAGGTCCCTACAACAGGTAGTGAGAACAGCTGAGAAGATCATCAGGGTCTCTCTGCCCTCTGTACAGGACATTTTCACCACTTGCTGCATCCGCAAAGCAACCAGCATTGTGGATGATCCTTCTCACCCGTCCCACACTCTCTTCTCCCTCCTGCCATCCGGGAAAAGGTTCTGCAGCATACGGGCCTCCACTTCCAGGATGAGAAACAGTTTCTTCCCCCTGGCCATCAGACTCTTGAACTGATAATCACTTTACCACTGCAATACCTACTACTTATTGCAATACTTACTACATACTACACACTACTAGTATTTATTTTTTGCACTCCACACTTTAACCAAAACACTGCTGCTCCATCATACTGCCAGTAACATGGGTTGCTTTGTTCTGCAACACTGCAAGAACAAAGCAGCGTCGGATGAATGCACTGCATGTTCTGTCTATTGTCCTGTCTGTTGTTATTGTTGTTATCGGTTTGTCTTGTCTTTTGTCATGTCTTATGTCGTCTTATGTGTAGCACCAGTTCCTGGAGGAACGTTATTTAGTTTCACTATGTACTGTGTATATGGTTGAAATGACAATTAAATCCTACTTGATGGGTTAAGGACCTACTGCCCTGTCCAGCTCTCCTAGAGTTACTGCCTGTCTCCTGGAATCTCCTCCATGCTCTTGAGACTGTGCTGGGAGACACAGCAAACCTTCTAGCAGTGGTATATATTGATGTGCCATTCTGGTGGAGTTGGACTGCCTGTGCAACCTCTGAAGGGTCCAGGTATCGCCTCGTGCTATCACTAGTGACACTGACCCTATTCAAATGCAAAACTACTGAAAAGCAATCAAAAAAAGATGAGGAGGGAAAAAATGTCTGTGGCCTTCACTTGCAAAACCATTCCTGTTTTGGGGGGTCGTCTCATTGTTCCCCTTTAGTGCATCTGAAATTAACAACAAAACAGCTGACATGGATTAACAACCCCTTCTGCTACTTAACTGACCAGATCAATATCCCAGAAGTTTAACTGACTTGATACTATACTCTGATTAAAAAGTGTTCCTTTAATTATTTTGAGCAGAATAGTTATTTTATAACTCATTTCAAGTAGGGTGGTGGTGTATTAGTTGTAGGATACTTGCCTACAGAACTATGGCTCAAGAGGTCCCAGGTTCGAATCCCACCTCTAGCACTACCACCACTGGGTCCCTGAGCAAGACCCTTAAGCTCCAGGGGGACTGTCCTTGTAATTAGGATTTTGGAGTTGGCCACAGGATCGAAGGATTGTGAGTTCAAACCCCTTACCAGTTGTTTGCCCTTGAGCAAGGTAGGGTCTCTGTCACTGCTCCCCGGGTACTTTCATTGCTGCCCCCTGCTGCATGGGTTAAATGCAGAGGTCCAATTTTTTGTGGTTCACTGTGTTCACTGTGCTGTGCTGTGCTGTGCTGTGACCTCGCAATGACGAGAACTGTCACTTTCACTTTCACTTAAAAAAAAGTAATGCTTTATCATATACATGTTTTATTAATTGCAGGATACATTTTTATTGTTGTATTGCTCCATACACAGTGTTTAATGGTATCTTTTTTATTAATTAAATACATAAATGCATTCTGAGGATGTCCAAAACAGTTAAACTATTCTATTTATATAAACCTCCAAAGTCGTAAAGTAACTGGTCAATTTTATTTGTTTTTGTAATTTTACATGTCTTTTAAACCTAACCTCAAAGCCTTAGGTGTAATAAACCTTGAAAGCGTGCTTACTTGTTTTCTGCCTCCAGACGGTCACATGACCAGTGCTAAGCCCCAAGTAGAGCCATTACCCTGCAGAGCTTTACAGGGTCATGGACAGTAGTAAGGTGGATATATTGATGACACTGCTAAAGAGTGTGCTGTTGACCTGCCTCCTCAAAGCTGCCTCATTAAGGCAGGACCAAGAGGCATCAGCCACATTAGAAGTGAAAATAACCTTTTAAAAAGCAGTTCTTTACCCTGCCCGAGCCTTAATAGTCTGATTCATCACAAAACAGTAACACTACGTCTACAACATGGGATTTAATTAACCAAAACGTAAATATGCTAAAAAAAACTCATGCTACTATATAGCATCAAGAAGAACTTTCATATTATCATGTTGGGGTGGTGGTGGTCTAGTGGTAGGGTACTTGCCTGTGGACCTATGGCTCAAGAGGTCCCAGGTTTCAATCCCACCTCTGGCAATATATTATTGTTGGATAATAATTCTAACATTATTTTAGCACTAGGGAATCAACAATTACTTTACTGGAAACTTACCCCTTTTGCTTTTAACAACCATCCTTGTAATGACTTCCATATCTTGGTCCACTATTAACTAGAGTTGCTAGTCAATTAGCTGATTAATAAACACTAGGTAGCACTGTTTGTAGAAGCAGCAGAACAAACAGCAATCAATGAAAAGGAGGAAAGCTCAGGAAAAGAGTATTAAACATAAAACCTGATTTGGTTTTATACCCGGTTTTATTGGTGCCTCTGTCCCTGGAGTGCGAATGAAAGAATGGCAACCAGTATTACAAACATCAGTGCAATGATAAAAAAGATCAAGCTCAAAGCTCAAACTTGTGTCACTCTCCTTTGCATTGACTTTGAAGAATTACTTGTACTTTATCTTCTTAGCGGCAAAATTATTAATACATTTATAGTGAAAATACACAGAGCTGTCTGTATTTCTGTAAACATTCATCCTAATGGCAATATAAAGGTGGGAATTGTATATGATAAATTAGCTATAAATTAATGGCAGTGACTTGTCTGTTTCTAGTGAAAGAAATACTGTGATGGGTGCTTTATCAGGACTGAAAGTTTTTTTTATACAGTTTGTTCTCATTAACTATATATTGTTTGAAATATTGTTTGAAACTAAGACATGCGATAAAATAATAACATAATTAATCAAAATAAGACATTGGGTAGCTCTACAGGGTTTTATGCCTGAAAATGTCACTGATTGCTGACCAACCAGTCAGCATTCATTGAACTGAGAATTCAATCCAAAGTATGTGCAGCCCAAACAATCCTGTGTGGTACACCAGTTACAAACAGGCAATTATATCTTATTTACTTGGGGCCTTGCAATTGTTTTTTGGATTCCTGATGTTTAGACACAGGAGTGCAACCTTTTCCAGAAATTATTTCTGGTTCTACAAAGACTTGCTTTACGGGTTGAACGTGCTTGCTAAATAAATTCTTGCATGTAAGGTTTGAAATGAGAGATTTTATGTAGTTACTGCACTAGGAGTTGCTGCTCTAATTTAATCAGTTTTGCTACTTTCTTCTCAGTTAGTTTGAATCAGACAAGACCAAGTCTGAGTTGACTGCCCAGTCAGTTAACAGGTGTAACTTGAGTCTCATAGGAGGACAGCGGTTGGCGAGTGTTGGTGTCTGATCATTGCTTGCATTCCCATACTGTTTACTGTTTACTTGTCAGTTTGGTCTATTTATTCATTACTGGTCATTCTTAGCATAGCATTAACACTGATATAGTAGTGGCATAATAGCCTCTGTGATGCTGGTATCAGATGCTGTGGTTTATCACTATTTCTCTGCTAGGCTGAAAGAGGTCTCAAAAATCAAAGTGGTTCTATGGTCAGTAATAGATTACTTATTAAACTATGCATCAGTTGATGGGCCCCACAATTTTACACTAGCAAGATGGAGCCACAAGGGATGGGTTTCCGTTAAAGTGGTCGCCTAATGAATTTTAAATAGACTTATCTTATCTTATATTTAAATCTCGATTAAAGTGCAGGTTCTGTGCTGTAATTGAATGAACCCTTCATTCAGCATTTAATTCACCACTCCAAGGGACAGTTAAATCAGTTAACACATGCAAATCTCAGAGCTCTTATCAAAACACTGTTAACATGGGAGGTTTTTAATCAGTAATTATGCCAATGAGGTTTTGCTAATTAAGACTGAGGTTGACAGGGGTCTCTTGAATGGGGCATTACAAGAACAGGTACTGACAGTAATACCCTTGAGCATAGAAGGAAATTATAACTGATGTAATGTTTCAATACCACCTACCTTTATTAAGGATTATATTCATAAGTTAAAGAAATCAAATTAAACTTTTATGTAATGTCTCTTAGTTGCATTTATAAAAATGACACCAAAGAACACTCAAACGATTGTGATTTAATCTGAACTTCACTAAAACAGCTGATTATTTTGAGCCAGGGATCATTTTAAGATATACTTATCAGGCAATACTCTGAATATTAAATTAAGAAAAACAAAGAAGAAATTCCAACAGAGCATTAAAAGGTGATCTCAGCACTATAACACACTAACATGCAGTTTCAGTGTCAATGATCAAATAAGTTCTGGTCAGCAGTGGTTCTCTGGTGGTTATATAAAAATAAACCATTTGACAAAAATTACATAGGTCCTCACATGCCCCCTCCATTTGGTCCCTGACAAAGTCGCTCAAACCTTTATGGTTTTTCATTTTGTCTGTTTTCAAGACATCAGCTTCATGAACCAACTGTCTGCTTGCTGCCCATGATATTCCGCCCCTTGTCGGGTGCCACTGTAATGAATGGTAATGAGATAATATTATTCACTTTACCTGCCAGGGCTTTTTATACAGTGACTAAAAGTTTATATACTGTAAACACTTTCTTCACAGTAAATATATGAAAAATGTTTTTTTTAAAAACTTGGTTGGTTTTCATGGTAAACGTGTAACACACAAGCATTAACCAAAGATACAGCAACTGATACTCACAAAGACCATGAAATACATACTACAACAATATGAAAGACGAACAATGACCAACAGCTCTGCCCTAACTCGCTGGAACCTATTTACCTTCAGCCTAGTGAGACACAACTTACAACATAACGAGGCGCCAGGTGTGCACAATCAGAGCACCACAAAACATGGCAACAGCACATGTATTTTCCTGTTCAAACATCTATATAAACCTTTCTGTTGCTTCACCTCGAGCCACACTCACACTCACCCACACTCACTGACATCTTCAACACCTCTCTGAGCACCACTGTTGTTCCAAGGTGCTTCAAGACTACCAGCATCATTCCAGTGCCTAAGAAACCATCCATCTCCTGCCTCAACGACTATCGTCCCGTCGCACTCACACCCATCATCATGAAGTGCTTCGAGAAGCTGGTCATGAGGTACATCAAGTCCCAGATCCCCTCCTCACTAGACCCCCTGCAGTTTGCGTATCGTCCCAACTGTTCAACGGACGATGCAATCTCCACCACCCTCCATCTGGCCCTTTCTCATCTTGACAGAAAGGACAGTTACGTCAGAATGCTGTTCATCGACTACAGTTTAGCATTCAACACCATCATCCCTCAGCACCTGAGTGAGAAGCTGAGGCTGCTGGGCCTGAACACCTCCCTCTGTAACTGGATCCTGGACTTCCTGACTGGGAGACCCCAGTCAGTCAGGATCAGTAGCAGCACCTCCAACACCATCACACTGAGCACAGGAGCCCCCCAGGGCTGTGTGCTCAGCCCACTGCTGTTCACACTGATGACCCACGACTGTGCAGCCAAGCACAGCTCGAACCACATCATCAAATTCGCTGATGATACAACCGTGGTGGGTCTGATCAGCGGTGGAGACGAGGCAGCTTACAGAGAGGAGATACAAGAGCTGACGGACTGGTGCAGAACCAACAACCTGTCTCTGAACGTCGACAAGACTAAAGAGATGGTTGTTGACTTCAGGAGATCACGTCGGGACCACACTCCACTTATCATCAACACCTCACCTGTGGAGTTGGTCCAGAGCACCAAGTTTCTTGGTGTTCACATCACCGACAACCTCACGTGGTCCCTCAACACCAGCTCCATCACAAAGAAAGCCCAGCAGCGCCTCTACTTCCTGCGCAGACTGAGGAAAGCCCATCTCCCACCTTCCATCCTCACCATCTTCTACAGAGGAACCATCGAGAGCATCCTGAGCGGCTGCATTACTGCCTGGTACGGGAATTGCAACGTCTTAGACCGCAAGTCCCTACAACGGGTAGTGAGAACAGCTGAGAAGATCATCGGGGTCTCTCTGCCCTCTGTACAGGACATTTTCACCGCTCGCTGCATCCGCAAAGCAACCAGCATTGTGGATGATCCCTCCCACCCGTCCCACACTCTCTTCTCCCTCCTGCCATCCGGGAAAAGGTTCCGCAGCATACAGGCCTCCACTTCCATGATGGGAAATAGTTTCTTCCCCCTGGCCATCAGACTGTTGAACTCTGGAACCACCAATATCATGGACTCTTAAAACCCACCAATAGCTTGAACTCTTAAACCCACCACTTCACCCACCACTTCCTCCACTTTTCATTCTGTATTTATTTATTTATCTCGTGTTGCACTCTGCACTTTAAATACAGTAACACCGCTCCACCACACTACATACACCATAATGTGCCTGGGCTGCTTTGTTTGTTCCACAACACTGCAGCCTTCCACGGATGAATGTACTGTCTGTCGTGCCGTCTGTTGTTGTCTGTCTTGTCTGTCTTGTCCGCACTTGTTGCCCCGTGTTGTGTCTTATGTTGTCTTGTGTTTGTCTTGTGTCTTGTCTTGTGTGTAGCACCAGGGTCCTGGAGGAACGTTATTTCGTTTCACTGTGTACTGTGTATATGGCTGAAATGACAATAAAATCCTACTTGACTACTTGACTTGACCATTTTTTTTTTTGTCATCAAAACAAATAACATGAATCTAAAAATAAGTACAACACAAAATGCAAAAGAAAGAAAGTACAAAGATCTAGTTGAAAATATTATTTATTGTGTTATTTATTTTCAATAGTGTAGGAAAACCCCTTGTTTTTGGATAAAACTTTCAGATTCTTGACTTTTCAGAGCAATCTCACTTCAGCCTGATCCCAGCCACATTCTTTTTCCTGGCTGATTGTTGTGTCCATATTGAGCTCTATTCTTGGATACTGGTCTGTTCCCACTCTGCACCAAGTTATATTGCCCTGTCACGCTGCTATCGACTGAAGTGGGCACAGGTCTAATGGGGCATGCTGGCAATGAGGTTTTTTGGGGTAACAAGGTGGGGGTCAAGTAATTGAAGATGTAGGGGTTGGGGGGGCTGAAAATAGAGCGATTTCTCTCAAGGGCCATGCACTCTACCTATATAGAGCTTAGCCAGCTAAAGCTAACCACTCATCCCCTGGCTGACACTAGCACACGTACAACACTCTGGCTTTATATTACATTTTCAGATTAAATGAAACTGCAAACTTGTCCATAATAGGGTGGTATGGTCACTGCAGAAGCGCAGGTCTCGTGCAATGCTTTGCTGCCTGCAAACAAGCTTGTGCATTAGTCACACAGGAACTGACTCACCAATCCTCCAGAAAACAAAATTCTGTACAACAGAGGTAGACTGACTATAAGAGCGAGGCCTTCACTAAGGCCATAGCTCAAAATAGCTCTATATAGCTCATTTTTGCTACCACCCCAATGACCCTCTAATGCAATGTTAACACTAACTTAACTGCACTGTACATGAACACATTAATTTTAAAGTCTTACATTTCAAGGAAAGAACTGAGGGACTTTAAAAAAAAAAAAGAAAAGCATTTTAGAATAAATCTGAAACATGACCACAATTCAGCATTAAAAAAAAAAAAAAAACTATCTGAGAGTTTTCTTTGCTATTGTCAGGACTTTTGGGTTTCCTGCTTCTGTTTTATTCACAGTAGAGGGCGCTCTGTTCTGATGGAGCACACCTGAGCTCATATGACACAGGTGTGCTACTTAAGCCTCAATGAGTCAGAACAGAGCGCGGCTCATTCACTTTACTTTTTTATCGTTACGGGTGGTTATGTGTCTGACGTATTCCAGTTTCGTGTCTGGATTTTGGTTCTAGTTTTGTTCTTGGTCCAGTTTCGTGTCTGGTTCCATGTTTATGTCAAATAAAAGTACCTCAAGAATCTCTGGCTCAGCGATGACGTCCTTCCCACTCCCCGCCACCGTGACAGCTATACATACCTGTAACAGTGGTGGGGTGCGAGAGGGACGCCAATGCAGAGCCAGGAGTTCGGATCATAACTTTATTAACTATATTAACAAAGCAAGGATCCAAGGACTGTAGTTCTAACTCAAACTAAGGAACTGCAGCCTAAACCAAGTGATACCAAGAAAACCAAAAACCAAAACCACCATTGCATGTAGGCTTAGCCTAACAAATGAGCCACGCTCTGTTCTGACTCATCGGGACTTAAATAGTCAGCCCCAATGAGGCACACCTGTGCCTTCATGAGCTCAGGTGTGCTCAATCAGAACAGAGCGCCCTCTATCGTGCCCAAAACACACCTCATTTGTGACAGAATCCTCCCCAAAAGGCGCCGCTCCCAAAGCGCCAAAACATAGGCGAACCTCTGGGAGGAGGTCAAGAACAAAAAACACCCTACAAAAAAGTCCCTTTTTGGGGCATATGGTCAGATCCACAAAACACACAAAAGGACCTCTGACCAGCCATGTCCAGGCAGAAGGTGGTGGTGAGGGGAATCCTAGAAGTTCAGTCCACTTCTTTATCTGTTGCCTGAACTCGACCCTGGAGTCACTGGAGGAATCACCTGACTCAGTGGAACGCCTTGCCTTGAGGGAACCTGAAAGAGAGCTAAACACAGATTTTACAGGGTTCAAAGAGGAAGTCTTTTTCACATAGTCCGAACTCTGCTTCCAACCCCTGCCAGCCTTGTTCTTCACGTCTCTCATCACAGAATCTACAGTGCAGAAGCTGTCGTTCGCTTTCTTGAACTGAGACAGGTTATTGCTGATGTCTTTTGGCTCCTTCCTCTTCTTGCTCATACTTCCCTGCTGCTTGGAGCCCAGTGAGGCAGCATCCTAGCTCCTGGTTCCACTACGAGAAGTTCCACATGGACTCCTCCACGAGCCACCTTGTTCTGAGCCTGCTGAATTGTGAGGGTGAACTGAAGGTAGGGAGTCATAACGCAGCTGCTCAACCTCTGGAATCTTTACCTGCTTCTCCTTCAGACTGTTCTTCAGCTGCTCCGCTTTTGCGTTAACCACCAGGGTCCCAGCATGCACTGTTGTCTGTGGAGTGAGTCGAGATTCGAAGATCGCCAATTTTGCTTCCATACCTCTGACCTGCTTCTTCAGCTCAGTGAGCTTACTGGCCTCACTTCGGGCTTTTTTCAGTTCAGCCTGCAGAGCAACATTGTGGTCCTGCACCCGTCTCAGCTCTGCCCTGGTCTGACTTAGCTGTTCTTCCATAGTGGCTATTTTAGCTTCCAGCTTCTCCTGAATGGTTGGAGTCTCTACTCTCCTTGTTGCCCGGCATACAGTTTGGTCCCTCTGTTCATCCGTTCTCTCCAGCCTTTCTCTTTGGACAGCCATCACAGCTTGCAGCTTTATTCTGGAGACTTCTCCCTCCTTTCTGAAGCTCACCTTTGTCTTGAGCCAGAGCTTTTCTTTCTGTTTCCATGGCTTCGATCTCCCTTTGGCAACTGGACAAGAGTCCTTTGTCCACTCAAGCTGAGGAGCAGATAGGTGATCCTTTCCTTGAGTTTCAACCCTTCGTTCGCGACAGAGGCATTCACCTGTAGCGTAGAGGCTTCTTTCTCTGTCAGCTGCTGATAGAGTTCTGTCAGCAACTCCTCCTGTTCAGTGATCTGAACATTCATGCAGCTGATTTGTTCACCTCTGAGGTGAGATTGGATTGTCCTTGCAGCACTGATCCGTTTGGCCAGATCCCTTGCCTGCTTTCCTCTGAATGACTTTTGCAAGCAAATTGCAGCATGTCTGAACAGCTGATACCTCTGCCTTTGTTGATATCCAAGTTTCCATCTTCTGAACCTCCTCTGAAGAGCACTTGCTGCCCAGCATTGTTTCTAGAAAACAGATCTTTGCTTGTGCATTCTCAGTGCAGCCTGAATAATGGTAGCAGCTTTGCGTATCGCAGACCTTCTCAACACCTGGAATCTCTCATTTTCAGATTTACCCTTAATGTAGGACCTATAATGTCTTTGAATGATATTGGCTGACACCCTTATGGCCTGGTACTTTACTACCTCCCGGTGTCTTCTGAACGCAGCCTGAATCAGGGAAGCTGCCTGATGTTGCAGGGTCATCTCCCTTCTGACCCTCTGACCTCTGAAGCAGGCTTGCAGGAACATTGCAGCAGAGCGCAATTTAAAGAATTCCTCCCTCTGCTTTCTGGCATCAAGTGTGGAATGATACCTAAGCTGAGTTGCAACAGCAGCATGTTTGATGCATAAATATCGTGTCCGAGCACAGTGAGCCCGGTAAGCATATTGTATCACAGTGGCAGCCTGGGGCTTCTGTTTCAGAGTTTGTCTGGTCTTCATCCCTCCGAATGCGGCTTGCAGAACAACAGCAGCATCTTTTTCTCCTTCAAAGACTTCATTTCTTGCTTCATCATCTTGTTAGCTCGGTAATATCGCTGAACAGTCCTGGCTGCCCACAGTAGCTTCAGGTAGTACTTTCTGCTCAAATGCTTCCTCACCTGCGCCTGAATGGTTACTGCAGCCTCATGTTCAATTTTCATCTGCACCTGAACTTTCATTCTAAACTTCCCACTAACCTGGAGCTGCTCCTTCTCTGCTTTCAGCCCGGCAGACGGATTAGTGGTGGGTTTGGGGGTCGACTCCTTGATGCCGCTTTCCTTGCTGTGAAGGGCTTTCTTGGTCGACCACCCCAGTTGCACGATGCAGGAATCGGTCTCTGCCGTCCTCCTGCTCTCTGTATCAGGAACGACCTTCTTTGCCACTGCCTCGCTTCTCTTATTGCGGGCGGCCTTCTTTGCCTTCCTCTCATGTTTAAGAGTGCAGGGAGTGTTTACTTCCACTGTTTCGCTGTTATTCGCGCTGGCTGTGTTCACCGCTGTGTTCTCACGTTGAGCTGCGCAGAGCGTTGCGTTTACCATAACTCCTCCATTACCTGCGCAAGAAGAGTACTTTACTGTAACTCTTCCATTAGCTGCGCAAGTAGAGTTCTTTACCGTAACTCCTCCATTAGCTGCGCAAGAAGAGTACTTTACCGTAACTCCTCCATTAGCTGCGCAGGTAGAATTCTTAACCGTAATGCCTCCATTAGCTGCGCAGGGAGAATTCTTTACCGTAACTCCGCTATCAGCTGCGCGTGGCGCTTCCTCCGTTGGTGGATCGCGGCAGTTGGCTCGTGGCGCTTTCTCCGCTGGCGGATCGCGGTGCTTGGCGAGCTGCACTGTCGGCACCACTTGCAGGGCGGCGCCACTTTCAACATTCTGCTTTGAATGACGTAGGGCTCCTTGACTGGCATCCTTCCGCGTTGCGTGACGCCCGTCGTCAATGAAGCCCCGCCTTCCATGTCGCGTGGGGAAAAATACACGTGGTTCAGCGTGTCGAGGTAGTGCTGTGTGTTCCCGGCTAGAGCGACCAGCCTCTACAGCAGGAAGTCGAACCAGTCCGCGCCTATCTCGGGACCCAGGCGGCTAACGAGCGGGATATCTGACGTCAGTCGTGTCAGACGTTTATTGAGCTCCCTGGCGGTGGCCGCCGGCATCCGTCGTACCCAATCCTCGCCCTCCAATTCCTCACGGAGGTCCACGGACTCAACGCACGCCAGCACCCTCGTCTCCCAGGTTCCAATAAACTCCAACGTCCTCTGGACGGCTGCACTCGTGCGCAACACCCGCTCTTGCTCGCACTCCTGACTCACGACGTCCAGGTACTGGTGGCCAATGCAGAGCCAGGAGTTCAGATCACAACTTTAACTATACATAACTTAACATAACTATATTAACAAAACAAGTATCCAAGGACTGCAGTTCTAACTCAAACTAAGGAACTGCAGCCTAAACCAAGTGATGCCAAGAAAACCAAAAACCAAAAACCAAAAACCAAAACCACCATTGCATGTAGGCTTAGCCTAACAAATGAGCCGCGCTCTGTTCTGACTCATCGGGGCTTAAATAGTCAGCCCCAATGAGGCACATCTGTGCCTTCATGAGCTCAGGTGTGCTCAATCAGAACAGAGCGCCCTCTTTCATGCCCAAAACACACCTCATTCGTGACAATACCTTGATATCACAGAGAAAACAATTAAACAATAAAATAATAAAGATATTCAAATAATTTAATCAGCAGTAAGGCATAAAAAGAAAAACACAGCTTTCCACTGCATCTTTTCACCACACTGTCAAATGATAAGAAAAAAGGCTATTTAAAGATTTGCTTTATCCTGCGCAGAATTAAATCCCACAATTTTGCAGACAGCCGCAGTTTATCATTAATAAACATTCAGCAAGGGACTTGCTCAGAGTTTAGACTATCCCTAATTCACAGTTTGACGATACCTACTCAACAATCAGTATATGTGAAGTTAAATGTGCTTAATTTTCTTTCTTTTTTCACTTTTCTCATCCCTTGAATATTTTAGGCTTTATAAATTAAGTTGCTATTTTTGTGTATCATCATTGACAGTTCCTTTTTTAGACAATTTTATTCTTATACTGCTTGAAAACCTGATGTCAAATATTTTAATTAATAAAGGAACTGAAATGTTCCAAACTTATTTATGAATAAAGTTGTATGATATTAACAAATTTTTTAAAGGACATTTATGTTATTTCTACTTCTCCAATAAATTTGCTATTCTACTACATAATGATAATTTGTGTATAGGTATTTGTATATAAACTAGGCAGGAGACATTATAAGCATAATCATAATTCCTGTGCCCACAATGAACAGTAAAGCCCTAAAATGTGCTCAAAATGAAAATTTCCCACTGATTACTGGACACATTTCTTGATGGTAAACATTTTCCAGCCAAAACAAATGTCAGGCCCCAGTGTGAATAATTAATTAATTGCCACCAAGAAAATTAATCGATTCATGTCTGAGCAGCACAAACACATTCAAAGCATTTAGCAGACGCTCTCATCCAGAGCGAGTTCCAGTTCGTAATTACAGGGACAGTCCCCCCTGGAGCAATTCAGGGTTAAGGGTCTTGCTCATGAACCCAATGGTGGTGATGCTGGAGGTAGGATTCAAACCTGTGACCTCTTGTTCCATAGATCCAAAGACAAGTATACTACCACTAGACCACCGCCACATGCATGTGAAATTGCTGATTTCATTTTGCTATCCCATTTTTCTGCCTCTCAGCATACATATGTCATACCATGTTACAGGCGCTGAATGAAGTTGGACTTTGCTTCAGTGTAGAATCTTGTTTGGATTTGGCCTGTCAATTAATAATTACAAAAGCTACATGCACAAAACTATAAAATTCAACTTTTGTTTTATGGATTATGTTAAACATATTTGTGCTAAAATCATAACTAAAAAGTTTGTTTCTCCTCAGACCCACAAATTAAATTACAAGTATGCATGGACTGCATAATGAACCCAGCCACTAGGGATGTACCAGTGTATTCCTTCATGCCAGTCCCAAGCCTGGATAAATGGGGAGGGTTACGTCAGGAAGGGCATCAGGTGTAAAATGTTTGCCAAATCAATATGCAGACAGCGAATTCCATACTGGATCAGTTGAGTCCCGGGTTAACAACGACCGCCACGAGAGCTGTTAGCCTACAGGTGGTGGAAATTGGACTACTGCTGGCCAAAGGAGAAGAAGAAGAAGAGGAGGAAGGCATGTCCAGAGGGAGGGGGAGAAAAAGAAGAGAAGGAGAGTGGAACTGACAGTAGGAACCTTGAATGTTGTCAGCATGACTGGTAAAGGTAGAGAAATAGCTGATATGATGGAGAAGGAAGGTTGATATTTTGTGTGTGCGAGAGACTAGATGGCAGGGTAGGAAGACCAGGTGTATTGGAGGAGGGTTTAAATTGTTTTACCATGGTGTGGATGGAAGGAGGAATGGGGTAGGGAGGAGTGAAGGAAGAGTATGTGGAGAGTGTTTTGGAGGTGAAGAGGATGTCAGGGAGCGTGATTAGTTTGAAGCTGGAAGTTGAAGGTGTGATAATGAATGTTGTTGGTGCTTATGCTCCACAAGTTGGTTGTTAGATGGAAGAGAAAGAAGAATTTTGGAGTGAGTTAGATGAAGTGATAGAGAGAGTACCCAGGGGAGAGAGAGCGGTGATTGGTGAAGATTTTAATGGTCATGTTGATGATGGGAACAGAGGTGTAGATATGATGTCAAGGAGAGGAATGCTGAAGGTCAGGTGGTTGTAGATTTACAACCTGAAGGTCAGGTGAATGTAGGGCACTGGGAGGTGTTGAAGAGCTACCAGAGTGCTGGGAAACTACTGCAGATGTGATAAGGCTGACAGCTAGAAATGCACTTGGTGTGACATCTGGAAGGAAGAAGGAGGATAATGAAACCTGGTGGTGGAACCGAGAAGTACAGGATTGTATACAGAAGAAGAGGGAGGCAAAGAAGACATGGGACAGTCAGAGAGATGAAGAAAGTAGACAGGTGTACAAGGAGGTGAACTGCAGGGCAAAGAAAGCAGTGGTGAAGGCTGAAGATCAGGTGTTTGGTGAATTGTATGAGAGGTTGGACAGTAAAGATAGAGAAAAGGACCAATACCGATTGGCTAGACAGAGAGACAGAGCTGGGAACAGCTGGGAACAGTGTGTGTTGAGCAGATGGAAGGAGTACTTTAAGGGGCTGATGAATGAAGAGAATGAGAGAGAGAGGAGACTGGATGATGTGAGGATAGTGAACCAGGAAGTGAAGCAAATAAGCAAGATGGAAGTAAGGGTAGCGATGAAGAGGATGAAGAATGGAAAATGCATTCTTGTTTGCAATAGTAATGAACAGGTTAATGGATGAGGTTAGACAGGAGTTTCTGTGGGCGATGATATTTGCTGATGATATTGTGATCTGCAGTGAGAGTAGGGAGCAGCTGGAGTATAGGGTGGCTGTGGTCTAGTGGTAGGATACTTGCCTATGGGTCTATGGCTAAAGAGGTCCCAGGTTTGAATGCCATCTCTAGCTCTACCACCACTGGGTCCTTGAGCAAGACCCTTAACCCTGAGTTGCTCCAGGGGGACTGTCCCTGTAATTAGGACATGGAAGTCATTCTGGATAAGAGCGTCTGCTAAATGCCGCAAATGGAATGGAAATGAAGGAGAACCTGGAGAGGTCAAGATATGCTCTAGAGAGGAGAGGAATGAAAATGAGTAGGTCAAAGACAGAATACATGAGTGTGAATGAAAGGGAGGAAAGTGGAGTGGTTAGGATGCAAGGGAGTAGAGGTAACAAAGGTGGAGGAGTTTAAATTCTTGGGACCAACAGTTCAGTGTAATGTCGAATGTGGAAGAGAGGTGAAGAAGAGAGTGCAGGCAGGTTGGAATGGGTGGAGAAGAGAGGCTGGAGTGATTTGTGACAGACGGGTACCAGCTAGAGTAAAAGGGAAGGTTTACAGGACAGTAGAAAGACCAGCTTTGTTGTACGGGTTGGAGACGGTGGCACTGACGAAAAGACAGGAGGCAGAGCTGGAGGTGTCAGAGTTAAAGATGCTGAGATATTCGTTGGGTGTGACGAGGATGCGCAGGATTGGAAATTAGTATATTAGAGGGACAGCTCAGGTTAGACGTCTCTAACAAAGTTAGAGAAGCAAGGTTGCATTGATTTGGACAAGGTTGCATTGATTTGTACAGAGGAGAGATGAGGATTATATTGGAGGGAGGATGTTGAAGATGTAATTGCCAGGAAACAAGGAAAAGAGGAAGATCAAAGAGGAGGTTTAAGAGAGAGGACATGCAGGTGGTTGGTTTAAAGCAGGAAGATGCAGAGGAATGCAAGAAAGAAATGGTTGATCCGCTGTGGTGACCCCTAAATGGGAGCAGCCGAAAGAAAAAGAAGATTGATAGCATAATGTATTTTACATGGAACCAGGCATCAGATCATATGGATCTGGCTTTTACCTCAATCTCTTATATGCATTAACAGGCCAAGCGAGCAGCCAGAGACAATAATTACCACTCATCTACTTTTGTATGCATCCCTGAGTGGAGGAAACCCAGCTCACAGCAGCAAGATTTTACAAAAGCACATGTGGTGCAAGAACATTCAAGAACATTCATTCAAAATTTACAATTTGATAAACAGCCAAAACCCAAATAAGTAAATCCCTTATAAGAAAATAGTTTTGTTTAACAATCCCAGCTGAAAAAAAAAATTATAGTCAAAAATTATAGTCATAAATAAAAAAAACTGAAATGTCAAACTACCTAGTAAAAAATGTGTTACTTCAGTGTCTTGCAAAAATCAACTTATCTGTTTGAATCTGTTTCTGTTTAAAAATCTGTTTAATAGTCTAGCATGCAATTTATTTGTTTAGATACATTTTCAGTGTATTTATTGCAGTTTTATTGGTATGTTAAAACTGGTGCCATTTTGGCTTAAACACATGTAAGGCCTGTAATCCAACTTAAAACTACAATAAAACAAATTCCTGAAAATTAAGAACAGTAACTTCGCTGATTTATCTAATGAAATATGCCTTTTTCCCCCAGTTGATTCTGCTGCTCTTCTCTGGTGTCACAGTGGCGGGGAGAGGGAAGGACGTCATCGCTGAGCCAGAGATTTTTGAGGTACTTTTATTGAACACAAACATGGAACCAGACAAGAAACTGGACCAAAACCAAAACTAGTACCAAAATCCAGACACGAAACTGGAATACATCAGACACAAAACCACCCGTAACGATAACAGAAGTAAAGTGAATAAGCCGCGCTCTCTTCTGACTCATTGAGGCTTAAGTAGTCAGCCTCAATGTAGCACACCTGTGTCATATGAGCTCAGGTGTGCTCCGTCAGAACAGAGCGCCCTCTACTGAGAATAAAACAGAAACAGTACACCCCAAGTCCTGACATCACCCCCCCCCTCTCAAGGGCGCAACACCGGAGGCGCTTCTCCAGTGCCGGAACCTGGAGGGGAGACAAGCCGGAACAGAAAACAAAACATAGCCCCTTTAATGGGGTTCCTGGTCAAGTCCATATTCTCAAATCAACAAACGAATACACAGGAAGGGGGACCCGGACCAGCCAGTCATGTCTCGGACTATTGGCGGCGGAGAGGGGTACCCCAGAGTTTCAGTCCATATCTTTGTAACCAAGTCCCTTTGGTATTCGTGTTTGCCGTACATCCTTTTGGTGCCTTTCTGCTGTCCCGTGTTTCCTCTGTCACCTGTCTCTCTGACTCCATATTGGGGCCTCTGGAGGACTCATCAGATTGGCGGGAGAGCCTTGTCCGGTCATCATCTGAAAAAGAGCTAAACACAGGAGATTCTCTGGGACATTCACACGGCCATTTAGCAAGAGGTTTGGGGGAAGAACAGCTGGTGTGAAGACTCTTTTGGGTGCACTGGCTGCAATAAAGGAAAGGTATCCTTCCACTGCTGCAGTAAACGCTGTTGCTCTCCTCTGGCACTGCTGGCTTTTGGGAGGCCTGGGTAACTGTGTGCTTCCATCTCTGAGAGGCATGATAACTTGTGCTTTGCTTTAACTGACCTTATACTTGACAACCTGGGTTACTCCTCTCTTCTGAGCAGGAGGGGGTTTGAATAATTCCGCAGCCCCTGGTATCTGTGGGTCCTCCACTGGCACATCAGATTGGGCTGCTGGATTGTCATCACTGATAGCTTCCACAAAGATTCTGGAGCACTCCTCCTCTGGATCACTCTCTGAAAGGCTAAGGTCAAGGGAATTGAGTACCTCTGAGGAACTAGACTCAATTTCTGTGACTTTACTTACTGAATTCACTACAACAAGGGAAGAGATCCGTGAAGGGCAGTCTATTCAAGAGATGATGCCTGAGGTAATGGATGGAAGTTGCTTATGATGAACCAGACTGGGAGTCACATTCCTAGATGCGGTTGCCTGGTTATGTAACTTTGACTGTGCGGAATGAACATATACAGTGTCAGTTCCAGCAATATGTACGGGTATGTTCTGAACAGGCTCACTGAGAAGTCTTCGTCTAGTTGGCCAATAGGTTTCAGCAGACGTCAGGGGATTCTGAATAGTCCTAGCCTCCCTCCTCGATACTGGGAATGTGGAGGGGAAATAATCCTGAAACTTAATTTCTTGGTCCTCTCTGTTACGATACAAGTTTATATTCTCACCTGAAGTATCTGTGGACAGGATCTCCACCAGAGGCTTTCTCTGCCCATGTTCCAAATCAGTAATCAATGCGAGTGATTTCAGAAGAGACCTAATTGTTATGGGTACCTCTACCGACCAATTGGTTGCATGGAACTTCCTTGTTGATCTCCCTGACTCGCCACTGGGGTCCTATGAGGAATGGTCAGACTCACTGGAAAACCTTGGCCTGAAAGAGTCTAAAAAAGAGCTAAACATAGAAGAATCTTTCTTGGCCCTGTGACACTCTGCCCTAGGTACCTACAGGGTGAATCTCATGGAGTCCAGGTTCTCAGAAACACAGCGAATACTTAGTTTTTTGTCCATAATCAAACATACAAAACTGTGCATTACCTGCCCTCCTTGACCATACTCTCTGGGTGGGTCTTGCAGCTCAGTGGGTTTACTGCTCTCCCTCCTGGCTTTTTGCAGTTCTGCCTGCAGAGTGGCACTGTTGCCTTGCACCTGCTTCAGCTCCTGCATGAGTCTACTGACTTCTACTCGAAGCTCACCATTGGCTTGAGCTAAAACCTCTCTCTCCCTTTCCATTTTTGCAATGTCACTCTGGCAAAGAGACGAGTCCTTTGGACTCCTCAAGTTGAGAAAGCAGAGTGGTGAGCTTTTCTTTGTGTTTCAGTCTTTCATGGGTGGCTGAGGTGGTTATCTGCAGAACAGAGGTCTTGCTCTCTGCCAGCTGCTGGTTGAGCCTTGTCAGCAACTCCCTCTGTTGATTTGATCATCTCATTGGTGAATGTCTGTGAGAAGTGCACTGTGCTTCATGTTGGCCTGTCTGAGTCTTTCTGACTCAGCCTTTAAGTTCTCCTGGGTACTGTTCAAGCTTTCGGTTAGCTGTTCAAGCTATCTGTTCACTGAGATCCTTACAGACTTTCTCACGCTCTAGGTAGCCAGCCTGCTTTTCCTGAAGGACCGCTGTGATTGTGAACATGCTGCCTGCCACTGTTTAGATGTGCTCTGAGGTTCTCAGCCATGGCTCCAAGTAGCCACTCGTGCTCCTCACACCAATCCGCAAGGCTCGCGACGTCCCGAGGTTGGCGGCTCATTCCTGTCACAGTGGCGGGGAGCGGGAAGGACGTCATCGCTGAGCCAGAGATTCTTGAGGTACTTTTATTGAACACAAACATGGAACCAGACACAAAACTGGACCAAAACTAGAACCAAAATCCAGACACGAAACTGGAATACATCAGACACAAAACCACCTGTAACAATAACAGAAGTAAAGTGAATGAGCCGCGCTCTGTTCTGACTCATTGAGGCTTAAGTTGTCAGCCTCAATGTAGCACACCTGTGTCATATGAGCTCAGGTGTGCTCCGTCAGAACAGAGCGCCCTCTACTGAGAATAAAACAGAAACAGAACACCCCAAGTCCTGACATCTGGTTGGCTTATGTCAGTTACTTCTGTTATTCAATGTTTGCAATGACGTCATATAAAAATAATGCGTAATTCCCCTAAAAAAAATGAAAACTAGAGTAACAAATATTTTAAATGTTTTGAAAATATGAGTAAAAAAGTAGATATTTCTGATAAAATGTAAGAAGTAAAAGTCATCTCATTTAAATTCTTGGAAAGTCTACTGAAGTACAAAGATTAAGTGCCTGAATTTTGTTACTTCGCATTTCTGATTAAGAGAGTGTTTAAGGGGCTCTCTTACCTAGTGGTAAGGGAGTTGGCCCCAGGATCACCCTGAGGTGCCCTTGAGCAAGGTATCGTCGCCGTCACTGCTACTAGTGTGCTTAAAATAGCTGCCCCCTGCTGCACTTGCTTGTTTGTGGTTCACATTGTGTTGTCCTGTGTGACAAATGACAAAAATAGTCACTTACACAGCACCAGGAAAAAAACTTTTCAAATATTGACCTTGCTGTCCACTTGAAGTTTGACATGGTAACCTTAGCAGAGTTCTGGCGTTGTTTTTTTTTTCATAAAAGAAAGCTCAGGATAAATGTAAAATGTAAATCAATTGTACTACTATTTTCCTTCTGTAACAGTATGCGAGTTGTAGTTCTGTTATTGTTGCATGGGTTGTTAAAGTGCAACTACACTTATGACAGTATACAATTGGAACAGTAGCTTAACAAGTTCAGACCACCAAATGAGCAATGGCAGCAAAAGAACCAAGACTAAATAGGAACACAGGCTCCTCTACTACACAGCAAAGCAGTAACACAACAGCATGCTATACAGTGTGAAAGACATATAATCAAGGATTTTCTTTAAATTAAACATTCCTTCATAAAAAGTGTGGAAGCAGAAAATAAGTTCATAATAAACTGTGTAGTCAAAGCAAGCAGTTATTCAAGGTAATCTGATTAATTGTCAAGATCCACAGCACTGTAGGCATTGATCTCACACTCACACAGCCCAAACTGGAGGGTATTGAGGAATTTCCACCACTCCACTCATGTGTTCTGTGACTGCAGGCCTGGTCTTATTAGATTGAGAGAATAATGCATTACACTAAGCAAGATGTTTTTGATTGTATTTTGTGGCACGATGAGGGAAGCCCCTGTCAGAGAAGAATGAAAGCTTTCATCCATCAGACACTTTTGCCCATGTGGATGATAGCTCCTAATCAACTTGTTTCAGCTGTGGATAGATCAACAGCAGACTAGCGTGCTGTGTATGAAGCTGTGCTGCCTGTCCATCCCCACTAAAACTCACTCACTCACATACACACATATATACACACACACACACACACACACACACACACAGGTGAGTAAATGAAGAGAGTAGAAATGTAGAGACATCCTGCATCCCAAAGCCAGCTCAAAATGGGCTGCCACAGCCATCTCCATTCTCCCGGTCCTCTGCATCTTCCTTATTCAAACCAACTGTCTGCATGTCCTCTCTCTCAACATCCTAAAACCTTCCCTTTGCCCTTCCTCTTTTCCTCTTTCTGGGCTGCTCAATCCTCAACATCTTAAACCATCTTAAATAAAATTCAAGTTTTATTTATATGGTACTTTTTACAAATGTTGTTATCAGAAAGCAGCTTTACAGAATCCAGGTCCGAGCCTCAAGAGACAGAGGTTTTGACTGTGTTAAACAATCTTGTTTGAAACTGTACCGTCATCTCTCCTAAACACCTCCATGCTTTCACAGGTACACCCTTTTGACCAACAGCCTTTACATTCTTCATCCTCTTCATCGCTGCCCTTTTTTCCATCTTGCTTCTTATTTAATTTCTCTACACATCCTGGTTCACTATCCTCACATCATCCAGTCTTTGCTGTCTTCATTCATTACCCCCACAAAATCTAGCTAATCGGTATAGGTCCTTTTCTCCCTCCTTACTGTCCCACCTCTCATACAATTCACCAAACAACTTTTACTTCTTCCTTTCTTTCTTATCCTTATTTCCTTTGCAAAAGCCCTTGCATTTGTAAAATTACCCTCTGATTACATAACTTAGCTCTATGCTCTTTTAACACAGCATAATACTCAAAACTATTAAGTATATTTATCATATGCAATGATGACTGAACACAAAGAAGAAGCCATATAACATATACACATATATATATACAGATATATATGGGGCAGCGGTGGCCTAGTGGTTAGGGAGTTGCCCCTGATCGGAAGATTGGGTTTGATTCCCTCACCAGTAAGTTGCCCTGGGGTACCCTTGAGCAAGGTACCGTCCCCGTCACTGCTCCCTGGGCGCTGTCAATAGCTGCCCTCTGCAACACATGTGTATGGGTGAAATGCAGAGGTTGAATTTAATTGTGTTGTGCTGGGCTGAGTGTCACAATGACAAGGGTAGTCACATTTACATTTTTCACTTTTTAGAGAACCCTAAACTAATGCAAACTAAAGTAATGGAAAAATAATGGCAAACCTAAGGGAGCCAAACATTTTAAGAAAATCTGAACAAATTGCAAGGGAATGCAAGGCATTTGAAAGGAAGAAAAATGTTTTGTATTCATGCAAAACTACTCCATTGGAACCAAAGATTTGCCAAGTATTGAAAAGTATTATGAAAGAATCAAAACTATTGCAAGTAAGCTCACTTTTAATTTAAAATAAAGCATTTTAATTAGTTGCCTTTGGCACCATTATGCATTTATGAAAAAAGATAAATGTGAGTCTAATCATGTAAAATAATCAGTCATAGTTACTATTATACTTAGAATGCATATGCAAATACATTTGTCACAGGATTCCATTCTGTAGCTACTTGTGTCGTGGAAAATTGAGGTGTGAGCCTAAGTCTGAAACTTTTTCTAAGTCAGAAACCAAACAAAGTCAAAAATCAAGCGAAGTCAAAGAGATGCAGCACAACCAATTTACTGAAGACTTTCAGCGGCGTGGTCCCGTGGGAGCAGCTCCAAATGCTCATCCCAACTCTGGACTTTAAATACATTTCAAACCCCTTTAAAATTTGCATAAGTCCATCCCATTAATAGTTTTCCACCAATAATATTCAATGCTGTCATGATTGAAACCTCAGTTCCCCCACCTTTGCCCCTTTCCCACCATTAGACTTAGGCCTTCTCACTGTTTACATTTCTGCCTTGTCTACCACCTATATTTCAAGGCATCCACCCATCCAGGCCCCCACTTAAAAGTGTTTTTTCACGGATGTGTCCCTATTTTATGAGTGCAGCTGCCTAAGCAGAGCTGTAACTCTTTCCTGCGGGGTCATGAGATGATGCAAGTAAGAATGTAACTAAGTGCAGGTTCAGCCACTTACTATCTCCTGGGGTCAGATTTAGGCTAACAAACTCTGTGACCTCAGTAATGTGAGGCACTGTGAGACAGGGACAAAAGTAAAGGGATTTTCACTAAACTTGTCACACGTGGGGTGTTTTGGGCACGCTAGAGGGCGCCCTCTGTCACCTGTGTTGTGTTTTGGGCACGCTAGAGGGCGCTCTCTATCACGTATAAGGTATTTGTCACAGGAGGTGTTTTGGGTACGCTTGAGGGCGCTCTGTTCTGACTGAGCACACCTGAGCAATGCAAGCAGGTGTGCATCATTGGGGCTGACTATTTAAGCCCTGATGAGTCAGAACAGAGCGCGGCTCATTAGGTAGGTTAAGCCTATGCGTAACGGGTGGTTTTGGTGTAGGTAACTTGGTATATGTAACCTAGTATAGACCACTTAGTATCTAGGGTTAGACTGCAGTTCCCCAGTTCTAGGGTTTCAGGTTTAGAACTGCAGTCCCCGTTCCTTGTTTTTGTAAGTGTGACCAATAAAAGTATGTTCCTAACTCCTGGCTCCGAGCTGACGTCCCTCCGGTACCCCGCCACCGTTACAGAAATGAGCCGGCAGTACCTGGACATCACGAGCCACGAGGGCGAGCAGGAGCACATGTTGTGGGCGGCAGCGAACGCTGTCGAGCAGACGCTGCAGCTGATGAAGACCTGGGAGACAGAGGCGACTTCTCTGGACCTCCGCGAGCATATGGACGGTGAGGAGTGGGTGCGACGGACGCCGGCGGCCACGGCAAGGGAGCTGGAGCGCCGTCTGAGGAATACAATGTCGCTGCTCCCACTCGATATCATCCCAGACCCCGAGCTTCGCATGGATCGGTTCGCGCTTTGTTCCCGGATGCTGATCTCCATGGCTGCAAGGGCGCAACGCTATCTCAACACGATGGACCGCGTGTTCTTTTCCGCACGCGACATGGAAGGCGGGGCTTCGTTGACTGCTGGCATTGCGCAACGCGGAAGCACGACGCCAACCACACCGCAAACTGCTCAACGCGGAAGCACGAAGCCAGCCTGCGCCGCACGCGGTTCAACGCGGAGATTCAGCGCCAAGAGCGCCACGCGCCAGTAGCCGTGATCCGCCAGCGGAAAAAGCGCCGCGTGCAGCTGATAGCGGGAATACGGCCAGCGCGATTCACAACCAGAGGTTGGTAGCATCCGGAAACAAAGCGCGAACCGATCCATGCGAAGCTCGGGGTCTGGGATGATATCGAGTGGGAGCAGCGACGTTGTATTCCTCAGACGGCGCTCCAGCTCCCTTGCCGTGGCCGCCTTGCCTTGTTCAATGTGACTGCACGGCGTTCCCCGTGCCGCACCGAGACTGCACGGCGTTCCCCGCGCCGCACCGCGACTGCACGGCGTTACCCGCGCCGCACCGCGACTGCACGGCTTCCCCCGCGCCGCACCGCGACTGCACGGCTTCCCCCGCGCCGCACCGCGACTGCACGGCTTCCCCCGCGCCGCACCGCGAGGAATGCAAAGAAGGCCGCCCGCAACCAGAGAGGCGAGGCAGTGGCAAAGAAGGCAGTTCCTAACATAGAGAGCAGGAAGATGGTGGAGACCACTTCCGGCACCGTGCAACCGGGGAGGTCGACCAAGAAAGCCCTTCGCAGCAAGGAAAGCGGCATCAAGAAGTCGACCCCCAAACCCAGCACCACGAAGCCATCTGCTACACAGAAAGCAGAGAAGGAGCAGCTCCAGGTTAGTGGCAAGTTTAAAAGGAAAGTTCGGGTGCAAAGGAGAATTGAACATGAGGCTGCGGTAACCATTCAGGCACAGGTGAGGAAGCAATTGAGCAGAAAACACTACCTGAAGCTACTGTGGGCAGCCAGGACTGTTCAGCGATATTATAGAGCTAGTAAGAGTATGAGGCAAGAAATGAAGTCTTTGAAGGAGAAAAAAGGGGCTGTCGTTGTTCTACAAGCTGCATTCCGAGGGATGAAGACCAGACGGACTCTGAAACTGAAGCACCAGGCTGCCACTGTTATACAAGGTGCTTACAGGGCTCACTGTGCTCAAGCACGATACTTATGCATCAAACAGACTGTTGTTGCAACTCAGCTGAGGTATCGTTCCACACGTGAAGCCAGAAAACAGAGAGAGGAATTTTTGAAATTTCGCTCCGCTGCAATGTTCCTGCAAGCCTGCTTCAGAGGTCAGAGGGTCAGAAAGGCGGTGATCCTGCACCATCAGGCAGCTTCCCTGATTCAGGCTGCATTCAGAGGACACAGGGAGGTAGTAAAGTACCAAGCCATAAGGAGGTCAGCCATCTTCATTCAAGGATATTATAGGTCCTACATCAGGGGCAAAAGTGAACATGAAAGATTCCAGGTGTTGAGAAAGTCAGCGATACGCATCCAGGCAGCTTTTAGAGGTTGTTTAGTGCGAAAAAATATTAATGCTATGAACAAAGCTGCTGTCATCATTCAGGCTGCTGGGAGAGTGCACCAGCGGGGATCTGTCTTCAAGAGGCCGCGCTGGGCAACAGGTGGTCATCAGAGGAGGTTCGGAAGGTGGAGACCGGGACTTCAACAAGGACAGAGGTGTCAGAGGTGTAAACATGCTGCGATGTGCTTGCAGAAGTCAGTCAGAGAGGAGCCGGTGAGGGATCGGGCCGTGTGGCACAGAGAGGCGAGGACAATCCATTCCCACCTCGGAGGTGAGCTGATCAGCTGCAGAAATGTTCGGTTTGCAGAACAGGAGGAGTTGCTGACAGGACTCTACCAGCAGCTGACCGAAAGAGCCTCCAAGCCACAGGTGAACGCCGCGGTCTCGAAGGACAGGAAGAAGGAAAAAGAGGAGACTTTGGCTCAAGAAAAAGGTGAGCGTCATGGACGGAGCAGCCAATTCAGAGAGGACAGAGAGATTAGAGATACACGCTGTGATGGTTTTCCAAAGAGAGGGACTGAGGAGAACACAGGAACAGAGAAACCAGATCGTAGGCCAGATCACACGGAGAGTTGAGACTCCAACCACTCGGAAGAAACTGGAGGCTAAAATAGCCACAATGGAGGGGCAGTTGCATCAGTGCCGGACAGAGCTGAGACGGGTGCAGGACCACAACAGCGCACTGCAGTGCTGACCTGAGAGAGGCCCGTCATGAGGCCAGCAAGCTCACTGAGCTAGAAAAACAGGTCAGAGGTATGGAAGTGAAATTGGCCCTCATCGAATCTCAACTCACTTCTCCGACACCAGTGCCTGCTGGAACCCAGAGGGCAAAAGCCGAAACAGAGCATCCGGAGAACAGTCCAGCGGAAAAACGGGTAACGAATGCAGAGAGGGAGCAGCTGCCTTCAGACCCTCTAGCGTCGGCTCGCCCCCACAATTCAGCAAACCCAGAACAAGGGGACGTTTGGAGGAAGCCAAGGAGAACTCCTCAGAGTGAAACCAGAAGCTGGGACACCAAGCGACCAGGAAGTATGACCCAGACAAGGAAAAGGGCAAAAGACACCAGCACGACTCAGTTCAGGGAGACAGACAAGAACTTCGGCACCAGAGATTCGGGGAGAAGCGACGCGCGGATCCCGGCTGACAGGGGTTGTAAGCAGAGTTTAGAGGGCGCTCTCTATCACGTATAAGGTATTTGTCACAGGAGGTGTTTTTGGTACGCTTGAGGGCGCTCTGTTCTGACTGAGCACACCTGAGCAATGCAAGCAGGTGTGCATCATTGGGGTTGACTATTTAAGCCCCGATGAGTCAGAACAGAGCGCGGCTCATTAGGTAGGTTAAGCCTATGCGTAACGGGTGGTTTTGGTGTAGGTAACTTGGTGTCTATGACTTGGTATATGTAACCTAGTATAGACCACTTAGTATCTAGGGTTAGACTGCAGTTCCCCAGTTCTAGGGTTTCAGGTTTAGAACTGCAGTCCCCGTTCCTTGTTTTTGTAAGTGTGACCAATAAAAGTATGTTCGTAACTCCTGGCTCCGAGCTGACGTCCCTCCGGTACCCCGCCACCGTTACACTACTAGACAGAAAGCTAATTTTAAAAATAAAAACATCATCTACTTTTAGGTTATTGTGGCAGTGATATATCTATGCCGGTATAAAAAATAGCCTCATTCAGGTCAAGGAATTATTAACAGGTACAGATGGAGTATTTGACCATCATGAATAAAAAATGGCTTTTGTGCATCTCAAGAGCCAGAAAGACCCATAACAAAAAACCCAGAGACACACAAAACAGCACAGAGAGAATGAAAATGCGGAGACATTCACATGCCATCCCCTGAGGATGGGGGGTAGGGTGGAGGTGGGTGTTCAGGGTAGAAATCATTCCATCCAGCCAGCTGCATCATTTGCATGGTGCATAATCTCTAAGGCTGTGCCATGCAAATGTCTACCAGTATGGAAATGGAAGGCTTTTGAAAGGGAAGCTTGTCAGGAGTCAATTTGTACACACAGTGTACCTAGCACCAGGCCTAAAATCATTCTCTATTAGCTGACATCTTCAATATAGAGGCTCAGGTTTACAAATATCAAAAGTTTTAGGCTGGATACACAGTAACCTATTTCAGTTTCAGTTACAGTTTTGTTTTCACTCTTTTACCCTTTTTCCCAGTAACAAACCAGCCCCCATCTTTATTAAAACCATATTCAAATGTGATTTGTGCCGCACTGCACTGGAAGTCTGAGGGATTGGACTGAAACAATCTTAAATCAATTTATGTTTCACAATACTATCCAGCCTGTAACAGAATCCATTAGCATGTCTGTTTTTTGATCACATGCCTTTCTATTTAAGCGTGTACTTTGGCCACACAGACAAGGTGTAGAGAAGTAACATATACACTAGGCTCCACCTTTTGGGGGAAAAAAAAATAAAAAAAACTTTTTGCACTATTACCATGGCTATGGTGTATTTGTTTTGATTCCTCCCACCGTCCAAAATTATGCACGTCAGGTGGTTCAGAGAAGCCAACTTACCCCCTAGGTGTGAGTGTATTTGATTGTATGATTGTATGGAAACATGATATATTTTATGATATTTGGATTATATTGTTAATTATGTTAGTTAATTTAAAAGCTTGCTTACATACACAGATACCATGGCTAATTAACTATTGCCATTTCAAGATATTAACAAAATTCTTCCAAGCTAAATTTATGGAATACTAATTAAATACCTGTAAAATTTTAATAAGAATTATAATTCTGTGAAGTGATATTTTTTGTTTGTTAAAAATATTTTTTTTATGTTTATTTAAATTATTAAGATATAAATTGCCACTGTGAGAATAAGGTGAATTCTTAAAATCTTCTTTGATGCCACAATGTTGCTGCCGCAGTTAGCAAGAAGTGTGTGAATGTGTGCAACCTCCTAGCTCTAATTGCATAAGCTGTGATTAGGATCTATAAATGAAGACTTGTGCAATTGTGCTTCATTAGGATGAGGAGCTTTATTTAATCTAGTTGAGTGAATTTAGTCCAAACTGGCAAGTCAGAAAAAGACATTTCCGCTCATCCATTCATCAGCCTCTCTTCGCAACATATGTGCTCTACTGACACTGATGAGTGCTAGAGCACAAAGGGAAAGACATAATATCATAACTCAGGATATCAATCCAATTTTGACACTTTTCTGGCATACACAGGAAAGATGAGTAAAGGGGAGTTAAAAAACTGTTAGATCTGTCTCACTGTCTGCAGAAGAAGCTCACCTAGGGGTCTGTATAATCTCAGTCAAATTCATGCCAAATAAGTAAAATAGTTCTATTTTAAAAGAGTTTAGAGAATTTTACCAAATTTGGCACAAGCCAGTGTATTTCTTTGGGCTAGCCCTAGTTAAATGTAGAGGATTGTTCAATGTGGATAGAAGCACATCCAGTGTAAAACCTTTGCCAAATTAATATCCTGACAATGAGCTGGAGGTATCAGAGTTAAAGATGGAAAGATTTGCATTGGGAGTGACTAGAGTAGATAGGATTAGAAATGAGAATATTATATTAGAGGAACAGCTCAGGTTGGACAATTTGAAGACAAAGTTAGAGAAGCAAAGTTGTGTTGCTTTGGACATGTACAGAGGAGAGAGGAGGATTAAATCAAGAGAAGGATATTGAGGATGGAGCTGCCTGGCAAGAGGAAAATAGGAAGGTCAAAGAGGTTTATGGATGTGGTGAGAGAGGACATGCAAGTTGTTGGAGTGAAAGAGAAAGATACAGAAGACTGGAAGAAATGGAAAGGTGATCCCTTAACAGGAGCAGCTGAATGAATTAAAAGAAGACTTTAATAATTATTCATTCTGCTGTACAAAAGCCTAAAAAAAAATCTGTAAAATTAAACAATGGAAATTTTAATTGTGTCTGTTTTGCCTAAAGCTATTGTATAGAATTGGTTTAAGGCAGAATTACATAGGTCTTTAAGCATAAATACTGCATTCATTCATGTAATGGTTAGGAACGAGTTAAACAGCTTGCCTGACTTCAAAATAGCATAAAAAAACACACTGGTTGGCAAAAGTGAATATTTAAGATTAGCTAGCAAACAATGTGTTAGCAGATTCCTAGCAGCTGTGTGAATTGTCATTACTTGCCAGACAATTTAGCTCTACTATAAAGCAATTCTAACAATAAATGGCTAGATCATGATCACTCTGATCATTTGAATTCTTATTATACAACCCTGGGATTACTGTGTACAGGTATGGTAAAACAGGTAAACACAAAGCAAGAGACAGGGGGGCAGGAGAATGTTGTAGGCTGCAAAAGAAAGCAAAGAAAGAGGGATACGAAAAATAAGGGGGGAGGGAGAAAAAGGATCGGCGAGCGAAGCAGTGTGGTGTGAAAGACAGAACTGAAAATGTCAGAGCAGAAAGTACATTGCCCAGGAATTTCCTTTACATCTGAAGTAACCAGTCTGCCTCATCCAGACGTACAATGCATACATATTAGCCTATGCTCTGCTTTTCCTCGTATCCTTTAATTCACATAAGTTACTAAAAAATGTTATAGCAAATATTTATAATTAACCGTAGTTACTGATTTTTAGTCAGTTCTGAAGAAATTCATACATATTTCAAATTCAAATTCATACAAAATTCATAGTAGTGACTGGTTAATTTATATTAGCTTCTTAATCATTTATAGCATTTACTAACTCAGATACAAAATAAATTCTGGTAGATACAGTCAAATTCATATGACATACTATATTGACATACTATTTATAGTAGTTACTGAATAATTCACAGTAAATACTGAATAATTCATACAAGATATGGAATAATTGACAGTAGGTATTATTCATAGTACTTCCCAGAAGGTAATGATACATCTCTAACTGATTAGGATTATGGTACTCTAGAATCCACTACGTGGGCTTATTTTCACATTCTGAGACTTTGAAAAATTGAAAGATTTTATAACTTCAAGCTTACCAACAACATTTCTAATTAATTAGGGCCAGGATGTTTGACTTCGAACACCCTTTTTGTTGTTTAACAATGTTTTGGTGCACTCACTGATGATTTTTAGGTTCCTTGCATGGCTAGAAAACTTACATTTGGCTGCAGCCATGCTCCAGAAGTTCCTGGTACAATTAACAGGATAATATAAAAGAACTGCATCAATAATGCCAAGCTGTCCTTGTCCAATGGCTGTAAAATGGGCTCAAATTATGACACTGCCACCACCATGTTTGACAATGAGTTTCAATCATGATGCTTCTTACAATTCTTCTTAAAGACAAAGTTACGTTAAAAATTTTAAATGGATGCCACAATATTTTAGAACACCTCAATAAAAGCAGTTTTTAGTAAAATTCAACAGATCAATTAGTCACACACAGAACAGGGTATTATTTAAAAGGTTTAAGATTAATGAAAACAAAATTGTACAGTTGTTTTAATGCCAGTCTGCACTTTTCTTCAGGATGAAAACAAAAAAATAATTTCATTAACCATTTTAACTTTAGGCGATGTCGCAGCTAGCTAGGGTTAGCATACTACTAAGATATTTAACTGTAATAAATGATTTGTTCATGAAAACAGTTTCAGAGACAGACAAATCTGTCTCTGAAAGAGCCCTAAGAGTGCCACAGGGTGCAATAGGAGTGGCAACTGCATTTGTATGGTAAATTATCAAGCAGAAATAATAGTTAAAGTGTAAAATATATGTTACCAGAATGTCTGTTACAGGCAGCAGCTGGAAAGTTTAGGGAAGAAAGGAAGGAGGAGGAAGCAATGGTAATGAAAAGAGGAAAACAGTGTGTCACCACACAACTCTAGAGAAAACAAAAGCTACTATTTGCCTTTAATAAACACAACTAATAAACACAGCGTCTCTATGGGCCACAGCAATTCACTGTTTATTGTTTAATATGGGGGATAGCTGTGTGCTATTGTTTCAGAGTAATATACTGTTGCCCTCAGAGAGAGAGAGAGAGAGAAAATGGGAAGTGCTGCAAGACCAACGAGTGATTTTATTTCAGGATTTGATTAAGCTTTCTGATCCTGAATCTGGGAGTTAATGTGACGGTGGCAGGGTGCGGGAAGGACGTCAGTGCAGAGCCAGGAACATAACTTTATTCATCATATTAACCAAAACAAGATCCAAGGACTGCAGTTCTGACCCAAACAAGACACAAGGAACTTCAGTCGTGACTAAAACAAATTACCAAAACCACCATTAACTGTAGGCTTCGCCTAGTGAAAGAACCGCGCTCTGTTCTGACTCATCTGGGCTTAAATAGCCAGCCCCAATGAAGCAAATCTGTGCCTTCATGAGCTCAGGTGTGCTCAGTCAGAACAGAGTGCCCATGACAGTTGATCACAAAAGTCTTGCAATATTTGCACACTGGCTGTTTATGTGGTCTAATTCTCTTGTGCTCAGACTAACAGTATTATAGACAATATAATACAATGCCAAAGAAGGAGTGCTGTGTGTTCTTGCTTAAACAGAAACTAAGCTAGAAATATATCTCTGTTGACATGACTGACTATTTTGGGGTCTGCAGTATGGAATAAGCTGCATCTTTGATTGATCACTGAGGGAAACTCAAATCCCAACCCCTTACCTAAACTAGAATAGATGAATCATATTTACTCAGCATTTACTCAAAATCTTCCTATAATAATCTATCATAGACATGCTTAAACACATGGGAAGTAACAATGTTAAGTCAATGTTTCAGGTATCTTTATTTTTATCTTTCTAATTACTTTTTACTTCTTCTCCTTAAATTTTAAAATCATACTTGTTGACATAGTTTTAGTGCAATGGATGGGAATGTCATGCTGAGGGAAAAAAGGGAAGGAGGCGCAAGTGCACAGTGGCGATCTCAGATTTATTAAACAAACCCGTAGGAATACAAAAAAAAGGTTAGCCGCAACATTGAACAGACGAGTATGGGTCGGTCCTTAAATACTTAGCCAGCCAGGTGTAAGGGATTGGGTGGTGATGACTGGGCATTATGGAAACCATGGTCAGAATTCCAGTAACCGTGACCGTGGCCATGACCGGGGTCTTGGTGGGAACCGTGACAGTCCCCCCCCCCCCCAGGAGTGGGCTCCGGACACTCAACCCGGTGCTCACCCCGAGGCCCCGCTTGGAAGAGAGCGAGTCTGGCTGGGAGTGACGAGGTGGTCTGCCCCTGGGTCTTGAGCGGGGTGATCAGGATGATTTTGGTGGAAATCCCGCTGGAGTTGGGGATCCAGGATGTCCCTGGCTCGCACCCAGCTCCGCTCCTCATGGCCATACCATTCCCAATCGACCAGTTATTGCAGCTCGCCTCAGTGCCGACGGGAGTCCAGGAACTCAGTGCGCCGGTCCGCTGTCCATCTCTATGACTGGAGGGGGTTCCGTCAACCCAGCTGAGGATGCCAATGGTCCTGGCACCACGGGTCTAAGAAGAGAAACATGGAAAGAGGGGTTATGTGCATGTGGGAGGGTATTCGGAGACGGTATGTGACAGGGTTGATCTGGGATTCAATCATGAAGGGTTTATGACTTGGCAACCACAGGTTGAGGTCACGAGTGGAGAGCCATACTCTGTCCCCTGGATGGTATTGTGGGAGCCTCCTTCCGGTACTTGTCAGCTTGGAGGTGGAAATGGCGGACGGCCGTTTGATGTGTGCGTGGGCCCTCCCCCAGACTTGTCTTCTGCAAAACCAAGTATTGACACTAGGCACATTGGTGGGGTGTGGGATCCCAGGAGCAGAGTGGAGGTTGATAGCCCAGCACACACTCGAATGGGTTCATCCCTGTGGAAGAGTGGCGCAGGTAATTCTGCGCATACCCGGCCCAACACGGGTATTCAGGCCAGTCGTGTTGTTGCTGACTACAGTATGCACGGAGGAACTAACCGAGGCCCTGAATGAATGGTCCTCTCCGCCTGGATATTGGATTCTGGATGAATGGCCGGAGCCCTCCATCCTTCTGTTTCACAAAGAAGAACCCAGCGGAGGCCGGCGATGTGGAGGGTGTGATGAATCCCTGCTGAAGCGCTTCCGCCACGTACTCCTCTCGTCTTGGGCCCCGAAAGGGGAAAGATACGAGAACGAGGTGGGGTCATGCCTGGCAGGAGTTCGATGGCACAGTCCCATGGCCTGTGTGGGGGAAGCTGAGTGGAGGAACCAAGACGTCAATTCTTTTTGTAGCTCCTCATGCAAACCCGCACAAAAAACCGCCATGAGCGCTCGCTCGTCCCATTGGCTCTTCTCCGCCAGGATTCGGAAATCGATTGCATAGTCTGTCGCAGGGCCGGGTCCTTGTTTCAGGCGTAGCAATCAATTCCCCCCGACTTGTCCGTGTGCGGGACGATTGAACACGGACCGAAACTGTGAGATAATACAATCATACATGCGAACCGTCTCACCTCCTCAGTCCCAGACCGCGGTACCCCAATCCGTTGCTTAGTAGACAACTATTTTACCATTATTACATGGCATGAAGACACACATTGATCATTTTGGATGGGAAATAAAATGGCATTTTCCAATAGATATTATGATTTGAGGTTTCACTACTGTAATAAAGACATTAGAGCTGGAAAGTTTCTCTGCAAGCAAACACTACAGATGGAATAGCTCTGAACGCTCAGTTATAGACAGAATAGAACTAGACAGAATTATGCAGAAATATTTTAACATCAGTGAAAATGCCCTTTAACTTAAACAGACCCAAAATGAATAAAATACATCAGATAAGGACATCGCTAACACTCCCATAGTAAGTCATGAGATTGACTGTCACCAAGTCTTTACAACCTGCCCTTTGCTGTGTACTTTAAATTCCCTCTCAGCTTGTTTTTCTTTTATTATTCCACCTCCCTCATCTCTTCATCATAATTTTTTGCAGTCTATAGTGTGCCAGATGCATGATGTTGATTTCCATCAGCCGCCACGGATACAGGCTTCCATCACCCAGGCAACCCTGCATCCCCACATCCTCACATTTGCCTTGCCGGCCCTTTTTTTGCATATTGCTGCAAATTTTTCCATCAGCAAGAGAGTGGTAAACAGACAATAAGGCGGGGGGTGGACAAAGAGGGGGAGTGATGGCGGGAGCTGACAGATAGCAGTTCCAGGCTGGCTGCACTGAGGGTGGGGGTTGTGTTCGCCTCTGCAGGAGTTATTGATGGCACAGAGCCTGAAGCAGGGAAGCACCCTAGCCAGCAGAAGCCATAAATACATCCTGGCAGAACACACTCACACGTTCAAGCACACACACTCCAGCCTCCTAATTAACAGGTACACAGGTCCAAATGCATCAGATATAGCAGCATCATTGTCTTCATACACATGCAGGGTGAAATGAATGGATAGAGAGAAAGTGTAATCATCCCATTCATAATGGAATTCTTAATTATATAATAATATGTCACTATGGAAATATGTGTCAGTAGATACTGCTTGCACTATTTATTAAAAAAACAATTTGTAATAATAACCAAGTGTTTCATTTCATGCCTTATACTGCCAAAAATTGAGCCCGAGTCCTGCAGTAAGGAATATGCAATCTACAAGAAGCTTTAGAAGTTTTATTACCATAGCCACTACCATCTGTAAGCATGTAATCCACATATACTACTGATCATAAACAGACAGGTGAATAGTTTAAAAATGGTTTATGGGTTTACAATGTTTTAAAACTAAAAAAAACACTGTGATTAATTGTGGAATCACCCCAGTTCTTGCATCAGTTTTTCTTTTGCCTTTGATCTCTCATGAACAGCTGTGAGGATGTATGGGATTGTGGTTTGCACCAAGGTGGACACTGGAGTGTAATAAGAGACAGGAGGTACTGTAGCTCTCTCATGCCTTCATTCAGAGCTCAGCCAAGGGGAAAATGAATTTCTGAGCAGCTGATTATAGCATTAGACCCGTTTCGGAAGCACCCATCCAATGTCCCGCATCAGCACTTTAGCTCAGAGGACAGCAATGGGAAAGTAATGGTCATGGATGTGTCTCTGCTGCCAACAGAAATAAAGAGTGGCTCAGGCAATATGCAATATGCTGGCGGAGCCAATTTGCCCTGAAGAAACCCCATCACCCTCCTACATCAGTACTCTCAGAGCCTGTGCCCTCACTTATCTGTCTATTCACTATTTGCCTGGCCTGAACTCATTCTCATCCTGTCCTGCAATCCCAGCGGATGCCCACTTCCTTCACTCAAATAAACCGTACCTGATTGAAAACATCCAGGATAAAAAAATGCACAAATCCTTCACCATCCTGTGGAGCACAACGATAGAAAGAGAAAAATAGAGATAGAGGGAAAAATAAAGCAATAGAGAGGCAGAGGGATGCAGTCTAAATGTATCACTTTTGATGGAGGCTTTACTTTAGGTTGTAAAAAAAAATAAATCTAAAGCACTTTACAGCACTTATTAACATTTGAAAACATTTTGCTAAATAGCATCATTTACATCAAACAACTTTCATATCAAAGCTTAAAGAACACATGATTCATCAGATCAGGCCACCTTTGTCTATTATGTTCCCAATGTAGGCGCTCTAAATGGTGGAAAGGGTTCGGCATGGAAACATTCAGCAGTCTGTGGCTTTACAGCCCTTGCCACAGCAGGCTATGATGCCTTGTTTATTGTGATATCTCTGTATCCAAGCCAGCATTCATTTTCTGAAGAATTTGTGCTACTGTAGTTCTGTGGGAACAGAAGGACCTGAACTTCTTCCATGCATCACTGAGCTCTGGGCACTCATGATACTGCTGCTGGATTTCCAGTTGATCTTCCCCATTTGGTAGGTCCTTACTACTGCATACTAGGAATATCCCACAAGGTTTGTTTATGAGATTATTTAACCTGGATGTCCCAGGCATCATAGTCTCAGAGTTGCTTAAGTCTTTATGTTATTCATTTTTCAAATGCATCAGCCTTCAACACATCAACTGCAAGAGCAGACCACTCACCCACTTGCGTAATACATCCCACCCTTTACACTACTCACACCTTCAGGATATCAAATGTTATTAGATTGCACTGTCACTTCTTAATTATATTGGTGACATTTATTAGGACTTATTAGGTATCCCTTCACCAGTGGTTTAAACAACACTATCGGAGTCAGAGGGAGTGGAGTGATAAATTATGCTTCATCATGTATTAGCCTTTCAAATCTGATCTGTTTTAAATGGATACAAAGGCAGAGTGCCAACTGTAAAAATTGGTGGAGAAGGTATATTGGGCTGGAGCAGTTTTCCAGGTTTGTAAAGGAAAACCCTGATGTTATGTAACAGGAGTTCAATGAACTCACGTTCATGCAAAGAAAACTGACCTCAACCCCATTCAACACTTGATTGTGATCCAAACCTTATCGCCCAACATAAGCACCCAAAATCTCTAATGTTGTACAACTAAATGGAACTGAAAGCTGCAAACAATCAAAAATCTAAAAACATTTTTGAAGAAGACTACAGGCACTTGGTGTAGCTTAGAAGGATGTGGTAGAAATACATATAAGCTGGGTGCATTACAGTTAAATCAAGAAAACTAAACCTAAAAGTCACACTGTATTCCTTTATTAAGACAATATCTAATTACTTTGGTCCACACATTACTCTGGGTCACTGACAGAAGTTTCTGACATTAGATAACAAGATAACATCACCAGCTTTTATTTTACTTAAACATGTCACATACTACCTCCTGCTCACTTGAAAGTTGCAATTACAGTAAAAAGAAGCATCGGTCACATAACATTAATTTTAATGTTGAAAAAGCATGCTGAAAGCATGTCTCCATATGTGGGGCTGTGCTTCTATCCATGTTAAAGACTTTAAATAAACTAATAGGACTATAAATCATATAAATATAAATCAAAGCCAATTAAGGCCTTATGAACATTTCATAGTTCTTCAGAACTGATATTTGCTGTCTTAACTCTCTACTACCTTCAGTCTTTCCCTTGAATATAAAAAAGTAAAGAAAGCCTGTTTACAAAATGCCAGCATAAGAATTTCATATTTCAAATCCATGAAGATCACGTCACCTTACTGGAACACTAAAAAAAACTTTTACAATATTTTACTTCATCCATTTTAATAATTCAATAACAAAATACTACACAATGAGAAAATGTCTTAAGACAGAGATTAATTAATGCTCTCTAATAATACTGATAATTAACTCCAGGGAAGCCACAGTGGGCCTGCAGTGCGAGATAAGCACATCTAGCTGAAGAGAAAAACATGCACAAACACACAAAAAAATAAAAATAAATAAATAAAATTTTTTTATTCTAGATTAAAGAGCTACATACGTTCTACACACAGCTGAATTAATAAAAAAAAAATAATAAAGTGAAAGTGACTACCCATTGTGCCGTACAGCATACAGCTATTGGGTGCAGCTATTGAAAGCACCTGGGGAGCAGAGATGGAAACGGTACCTTGCACAAGGGTGCCTCAGAGCAACCTACTGGTTAGGGAATCAAACCCACAATCTTCAGATCCATGGCCAACTCCCTAACCACTAGGCCACCGCTGCCTCAATCAGCCAGTTGCAGTGTTTTTAACTGAAAAGAGTTCCACTGAGTTAACATATGTTCAAAAATAGCTCCATCAACAAGCATCAGGACAGCTCATTAATACACTCTCAGACATGCTTCAAAATGACTTAAAGATGTTAAAGCTTTTGAAAATTGATATACACACCAACCTCAACTTATCACCCATGAACCTCAGCCCCCACTCCAACAAACTGATCAATACAGGTTCTAGTCCATAGGCAGAGTGCCTCCTACAGGACACCACAGAATGCAAACCAGTATATAAACAGAATAAGCTTTAAAAGATGTTTTAAATGAAGTCTGAAGAAAATAACAAAACTGACCTTTAACATAAAGCATCTAGAACTTGAAAGTAAATTGTGTTTAAATCTGTGTTTCTGCTCCTTTATTTCTCATTTCTAATCCTGTTCATTCTAATCACACCCAATGAAAATGACCTCATCAGTTACCTGTCTTTTGTTAGTACTACTCTCTCCAGTCTGTATAGCATAGTAGGTCTCAATTCCATCATGTACACCTTTCCTTGTCACCTCTACTCCCTGCATCCTAATCACTCCACTTTCCTCACTTTCATTAACACTCATATATTCTGTCTTTGTCTTTCCTACTTTCATTCCTCTCCTCTCTAGAGCATATCTCCACCACCAGGTTTCCTTATCCTCCTTCCTTCTAGATGTCACACCTAGTACCTTTCCAGCTGCAGTAGTTGCCCAGCAATCTTGTGACTCTTCACTACCTCCCAGTGCACACGTTCTCCTGCCTGAATTCCACCTTGCAGTCTTCCATCTTCAGGTTCCACTTATTCATTTCCACTTCCAGTTCCATTTGGTCCTTGACTCTGCCCTCACTTCCCCCCTCTTACGTAGTTGGGGGTAAAAGACATTTTCAATGCACAAACAATCTACAACATTTTTAATTAAGTTAACATTGAGTTTACCTTCAAATATAATCAAATATATAATCTTGTAATTTAAATCATTTAAAACAGAAGAACAGTACAGTAGCACAGTGTACAGGACTGTTGCCTCCAAGCAAGAAGGTCCTGGGTTTGATTTGTTTTTCTGTGTGGAGTTTGCATGTTGTTCCGGTGTCCACATGCCTTTCCTCCTGGTGCTCTGATTTCTTCCCACAGTCCAAGGACATAAAAGTCAGTTTGATTGGAGATGCTAAATTGATCCCTAGGTGTGAGTGTTTTTGTCTGTGTGTCTGCCCTGCAAGAACTGGACTGGACACCTGTCCTTTCAACCAGTGAAAGCTAGGATAGACTCCAGCATTTATGCACCCTACTAAGCATTTGTGGTCATGATAATAAATGAGTGAGCTATGTTAAATAATCATACAGTACTTAAATTCAAAGTATAAACTGAAATTCACTTCAAATCAGTATTTCTATGCTAACAACCATCAGTTACTCATTTAAGCAGCTGGCAGTAAAGATACTATTTGTAGAAATTGTAGAATTGTAGAAATTGTAGATTGTAGAATCATTTGTTAAGCTGTGCCCCCTTGTGGTCTGAAAGACCCACAATTTAGAGAGCACTTGCAATGAAGTAAGCAGGTAAACACATGACAAACAAATTAAGCAGACCTGGTCCTATGAAAGAGATGATACAAGAAAAGGTGAAAAGCTCAGAGAATGAGGATGAGAGCAGAAGGTTCACCCTTGGCACACTGCATCAGAAGTCAAGGACCCTTTCTTCCACAAGGCAGTGTTGTTCTATCCTGTATTTTTCTGAAAGCAAACACACACACACACTCAGAGTAAACATGCCAATGTATCAGAAAAGGCACACACACGCACAGTGCCTTGCCATCATCTCATTTACGCGAAGTCTGATTAGTGTAATTACTCACAGTCATTAGCCTCAGGCAAAGCAGTGACATCAAAGGGAAGTGAGGAAGGAGGATTTTGCCTTGCTGTACCCCACTACGCCCTGTGTGTTATAAACATTAATGTCTGTGTGGTGAAGAAAAGATAAAAGCTAGCTTTGTTTACTAGCATTAAACATGTTACACATCTATGGGGGAACTTTTATTTTGATTTCCCACAGAAGTGAGTGTCTGTTATTGCACCACATAATGTCCGCCAACCACCATGCCAACCACCATACCAAATACAATGAAATTTGCAGCTGCCTTCTAATCAAGAAATTTACATACACCTCTGCCCCCCTGCATGTCTGAGTGGCTGGCACTGAGCCAGCTGACACAGAGGAATGAAAATCAGAAAGACAGAGACAGTAAGGTGGTGGCGAATTGAAGGAATACAAACTGTGACTGAGAAAATAACCATTTTCCAAGTAAGTGTTAGTATTAGTGCAGCGATAGTATGCAAATTATGGAGATTCTGAGACACTGATTATCATTCAGCAGATTCTCCATAGTAGAGGAAAGTTGCTTTTTTGATTTGAGAGTTGTAAAACATTGAGAAATGGAATGTACTTAAGAAGCAAATTAACTGTTGTCATTTGCTAAAACAGCATGGCAACATGTTGGAAAGCCACTCCTAAATGTTTAATGGTCAGCCACCCAGTTTTCAATCAGATACTTTCAAACCCACACACAAGAAAGACTATAAACGCAATACCACCAGTTAAGAGAAAGTAACAGTTTAGTAGAACACAGTGAATGTAAGATAAATGTATGAATTAAAATCATTTGTGACACTTTCAAAAGAATCACATGTAATAACAGATTTATAACCCAGCCACTAGGGACGCACAAGCCAGAGCATTTTTTTTTGCTGGTCTCAAGCCCATATAAATAGAGAAACTAGACGAAAGGGGAAGGTGCTTTTGAAGTGGAAGTTGTTTTGCCCTGGTGTGGATGGGAGGAGGAGTGTCAAGAGTATTTTGGACGTGAAGAGAGAGTTAATAGAGTGAGGAGTATGAAGCTGGAAATCGATGATGTGATGATGAATGCTTAAGTGCATATACCCCACAAGTAGGTTTTGAGATAGAGGAGAAAGAAGAATACTGGAGTGAGTTAGATGAAGTGATTTGTACTTTAATGGGCAAGAAGATCAGATGGAAGTGGATTTTGCTGAAAGGATGGAATGGCTATAGTGAACATATATTTCAAGAACAGGGAGGAGCCAGGCTGATGTAATCCACCTTCGCACATCTTGCTTCACTTTTATATATCATTTGCAGGAAGGTCAGTCTGATAAAGATTGGAGTCTGCAAAGTAATGACAGGAGAGAGTGCAGCTAAGCTACAGGTGCAGCGTTGAAGAGGCTGAAGAATGAAAAGACTGTGGGCCAGATGACATACCTGTGGAAGCCTGGAGGCTTTTAGGAGAGATGGCCTTACAAGATTGTTTAACACTATATTGGACAGTTGGAGGATGTCAATTATTCGGCAAATGAGAATTTTAAAATATAGTGCTATCAGTCAATACAAAATGTTGATAACCCTGAAATCTGAAAGTTTTACAAAGGAAATGTGAGTGTGAACATTCTCAGAAAAATACAAGTGTGCACAATTATTATGCAATGACTAGTCTGCAGAATTATTCTGCAACTAAATGTGAAGAATTCTTATATCACTTGTTACATTTTCATCTGTCAAAGTGAGAATAAAAAACAACTCAAAAAACAACAGACAAACAAAAAAAAAATAAATCAGTGACCAATATAGCTACCTTTCTTTCTAATAACAATCATAATTCTTCCATTCATGGAGTCTGTCAGTTTCTTGATCTGCTGATGATCAACTTTCTGTGCAGCACTAACCATAGCCTCCCAGACACTGTTCAGAGAGGTAGACTGTTTTCTTTACCCGTAAATCTCCCTTTTAAGAAGAGCCCACGAGTTTTTAGCAGAGTTTAGGTCAGGTGAGGAAGGGGGCCATGTCATTATTCTTTCATCTTTAAAGCCTTTACTGGCTAGAGATGCTGTGGATTACTTTGATGCATGTGATTGTCCTGCATATCAATCATGGTCTTCTTGAAGGATGCAGATTTCTTCCAGTACCATTGCCTGAAGAAAGTGCCTTCTAAAATCGGGCAGTTACATTTGCATTTGCATTTGTTTCCTTCTCAACACGTTTCTTGCGACCCTGTTGACAATTTGTAACAAACAGCTGGATGATTCTGCAATCATGAAGTAGTGCTGCATCCCTCTAAAATACTTTTTACAATTTTTTACTTTTCTGAGTCAGTTATATCTCTTTTCTTGCCTGAGGAAAAGAAGCTGCCTAATAATTATGCACACCTTGCTCTCCTTAGGCCACACCCTCCCTCTTTAAACAAATACACATAATCCAGTATGCTTAATAAGTTTATACAGCTTGAGTTGGAATACATGCATGAAAATACTGATATGGTCAAAATATTAATTTGCCTAGTAATTGTTCACACATTGTAGAGAGGAGAGGAGTGAACATCTATAGGACAAAGACAGAATGCATGCTAGTGAATGAAAGGGAGGACAGTGGAATGGTTTTAAGGCAAGGAGTAAAGGGGGTGAAGGTGGAGGAGTTTAACTATTTGGGATCAACAGTTTATAGTAATAGGAAGTGTGAAAGAGAGGCGAGGAAGAGAGTGCAAGCAGGTTGGAATAGTTACAAAAGACTGGCAGCCAAAACAAGGAGTAGGATGACTTAGAAATAAACATAGCAATGAATTTAACACAGGAAGTCACTTATAAAACTGTTTTAATCATATATAAATCTAGGTCATGTCATCCTGTAGTGTTCCTAATAACTATATAGTTAACAAAAAAAAAACAAAAAAACAAACAAGTGTAGATAAAACCTGAAACAGCAGTTAAGGGAGAAAATAGAATCATGAGAAGACTAACATCTATAGTCATTAGCAGGCACTTGTGTTATGCTAACCTGTAAAGTGACCCCATAGTATTGATAGTCTTTTTTGGCTGCTCCTATTATGGATCACCAGTGTAGTATCTGTTTCTCTTTCTCCCTGTCTGTACCTTGCCCTATCACACTGGTAGCCTGCATGTCCTCCATTACATCAAAAAGTTCCTCTTGCCTGACAGCTCCAGCCTCACCATTTTCTAAAATAGTCAACAGCTCTCCTCTGAGATGGCGTTGGTACAAACCAACAGTCTTGCTTCTCTGGCTTTGTCTCTAAACTGTTAGTTTTGAGATGCCCCATTTATGTTCATGTTCAGTCTATACTCATATTTTCCTCTTTCTTTGCCACCTCTGCTTCCTGCCTCCTAACCACCCTTCTGTCTTAGTCCAAAAGAGATTAATTTCTCTCCTCTTTAAAGCAAAATGTTTTGCTTTTACATCAAGGACAGGTCTTCTTAGAAATAGAAATCATAATTCAAACAGAGCCGGGTGTAACATATCTCTTATTTTTAACACTCCCATTTCCAGCTAACACAGTAGCTTGAGCCCTGTTATTTATTCGTCTGCTGTGTTCTTATGACATAGGAGATCAAAGTCCACACCTTAAAGTATTTGTCATGTTCATCACACTATTCTTACATTCTTATTAACTATTTTTGCCATGTGAAAGGGTAAATCCATATCCTGCTGAAAGAGGGCAGTTAGTTGGTAATACAACAACCATGAAATGATGTACATGAAAAATTGTAACAATGATTAGGTGGGTGGTACATCTCAAAATAACATCTATATAAATTACAGGGTCCACGGTTTCCCAGCAGAAAACCACCCTTTTCCCATCCTAATGCTATCTTGTTCCTAGGTAAGCAGTACACATTTGGACCACATTTTTCAATAAAGGCCTCCATCAGCCCACTCCCCATTTTTTAATTACTCCACGGTTTAGTTCTACTGCTCACATGACCATTATAGGTGCTTTTGTCAGAGAACAGGATTCATTTATACAACCCCCATACTCATTTTTACACTGTCTAATGACACATTTCTAGAATAAAATGTACAAAGCCACCAGAGTGGCAAGAGTGGAGAATTGATGTGTTCCTGCTTCATTCAGTACCTTTGGGAGGCGTTAATGTTGTGTTTATAACCAATAATTGTCCTTACCTAACCTCACTAATGCTCATAATGTAATCAAAACTGCTTAGCAATCCTCTAAAATTTAATGTAAATTCTTCCCAATGCTAAGATCATTAATCTTAGAGAGGACACAATTTCAGAACAAGCCAACATTTAATATCTTTATTTCCTTAAAATAACATGATAAACGTGTTACTCAATGCCAGTAGAAAAAAAAATCACTGATTATACAGCACAGGACAAAATCTTTCTCAAATTAAAGGCACTTAAAAAGTTCTGGGAAATGTTCATGCTCATTAATTATGGCTTTTTCAAATGGAAAGTGGAGATTAAGGCACTGTGACAGCTTTCCCATTTCAGTGAAAAAACCTTGATGGGTAAAAAAAGGTGAAAAGTGTAAATACTGATTTCAAATACTCACTCAAAGGCAGGCCACCTCTAAGTGACACAAGAAAATCATCGCTGTTGTATCAAAACCTCATGCAAAAAAATGGTCTTTTAAGATTTATGGACAATTTCAACGGATTCATTCAACATGACATTAAAATGGCATGAAATATTAAACAAGAAACAAGATGCTGTAAAACAAGATGGTATGAATACAAGATGTGTAAGGTGTAAGATTTTTGCAAACAATACAAATAATTTTTAACAATAAGAGCAAAGTGATGTTCAAAAGGTTGCAGCACATCAGCTGAAATGCTCCAACATGCACTTGACAGCTCAAGCCCACATTCACAAATAAATAAACTCAACGAGAAGTTATAGGACAGGATAGCAAAAAGGTTTTGAATTGTGGGTATGAAAACAATTAAAATATTATTGTTATTGGCATCTTATCAATCCTCCATCTATCCATCTTAGATCCCTTCTCACTCCTAAACAATATCTTAAATGAAGGCACCAAGTCTTATTGGATTTATATGAATGTACAGAGCAAAGTAAAAGCAAAAATTCAGGGTTTTTCTGTGATCTCAAACACAAACCTTTAAAAAACAACAATAAACAAAACCAGCGACCTGGGTAATGGCACATAAAACAAATAAAAGCTGTCTGGAACTGGACAGATAATAGCTTTCCAGAATAAGCTCACTTTGGTGGCACAGAAGTCATGCAGTACAGTTCAGGGACTCTTTGACCAAAAGGATTTGAATCTAATGCACATGAGAGAAATCTAATGGTATTACTAAGCAGGAAAATATTTAATTTATCCTGAGTCATAGCACTTGGCTGAACTATTGCTTTAATAAAAGGCGGAAAAAGCAGGAAACCTACACACACACAGACAGCCCTGCATCATGACCTTGTCCTTAAATAAAACTGAGCAGTTGTGTTGGTATTAAAAATGCAAAGTCATGTTTGCCAAAAACAACACAAATAAAACAAAAAAAAACAAAACAAAAGCAACAAAAAAAAAAAAACCCAAAACAGCTCTTTTAGAAACCATACATGCTTAAAGAATTGTTCAAATTTAGTTCCAAGAATGAAAACCTTGAGTTTACAAGTTTTATATACCAAACAGGTTTTGCCAAGTGTCTTGAAGTTTAAAATTTTTTAAATAAAATACAAAAAAAATGATCTTTAACCGATAGTGTTATGAAAAAGGACAAGTTTTACATAGCAACTATCTGCTAAAAGCATGCAATTTTATTGTCCCTGGGTACCTAGAAAGGTGGTTATAAATAAATTAACGTGCCCAGACTAGATAATGATAATTTTAGTGTGCTATAGTTTCTCAATAAACTGACTGGGTGTTTGTAAAGCTTGTCACACAATCCTTACAACAATACAATACAAAAGAATATAATTTTAAGGCAGAGCACAGACAATAATTGTTAAACAGGGAAGATACACTCTGTGACAGCTGTTGGTGCATGTGTCTTTAGGTTTCACTCTCGTCCATGTGATAAATAAAAATGGGAAAATGGTCAAAAGTGAGTCCACGGGTGATGTGATGCAGAAGCTAGAGCCCAGGTAGAAGAGTGTAGAGGAGGACAACAAGAAAGAGATGTGGAAAAGTGGCTCTAAATCTCATGAGAGGCCGGGTGGTGTTCAGCTAATCCATTAGCCTGCAGGTTGTTCTCGTTGAGGCGGCGAACACGATACATTTCATAATGGATGCTGCTGGTGATGTCCTTAATGTTCTGCATATGGGTTCTGTAAAGTGCAAAACACGTAGTGTAAGAAAAAAACACACACTGAACCGCTTATCATTTAGCAGAATGTGACCTTCGACAGAATAAGTGGAAATGGCAATTTACTGCTGCTTTGCTGTGGAAGACAGCGTCACAATCAGCTAAGCCAATCTGATTGCATTTTTAAGGCAAATCATATTAGACGCCAGAGATATACATTTATTTCCCCCCCCCTCAAATGACCGTTTCTTTCAGTATGTAAGTGTCAAGTGGATTGGAGACAGTAGGAGACAGAGCCAATAAAATTTGTAGTTTGGTAGAAAAAAAAAAAAAGTGTAACATTTGAAGAAATCCTTATCAGTAATAGAAAATACTGATGGTTACAAAATACAGAGAAATGTTTGCATTTGTTCTTTAATTAATCCAACGATTATCCAGAACCACTGTAATGTCAGCAAGCCACCATGTAACGTCATAGCATTTTCTGTGATTACAAAATCATATTAAATTTGCATTAAATAGCATTATCCTGACCTTAACTGCTAAACTAAAATCTAATGATGGCTCATGATTAAAATGTGGCTTAAATAAAGCAATAATGAAAATAGAGGGAGTCAAAAACCTAGAACAGTGTTAAAGGAGACATTTAGTTGCCATTGTTGCTGCTATAAATGGGCTAACCAGTTACTAAACTAGGTCATCAAACCTTTTTTATTCCTACAAGAAGGCTCATTATAAAATAGAATGTGTGACATTATATAATAACTTTGTCTTCTTCATTTATTAAAGATCCAGATTCACAAAACAGCATGTTTTTCAGGGTGCTGGCCTCCCAGCAAGCACCATGTTAAAAAAAAAAAAAAAAGCGCTGTGATGTCCAACAGTTGACAACTGTTTCTTTGATAATATCAATAATACAAAGACTATGGAACTGATAAGCACTCACCTGATAAGGAGGTCTCGCAAGTAGGCAAACTCACAGTGCGCAATATTCTCAACTGCAAGAGGAAAGAAAAAAAAAACATTATTTTGCACCCAGAAAAGAAGCAAACGCAAATGTATCTACCACTTTCTCAAGCAATAGGAATTCTTAGTAAATAATATTTCCAAAACATTTTGTATACGTAGAAAATATTTTTGCAGGGTTTTTCTAAGCCACTAGAGGGAGGCATGAGAAGATGTGAGAAGCCATCAAGCCCTTAAGTAATTTCATTTCTTCTGAAGCCATCCCAGAAAGATAAGTTTGACAGCCTGAAAGACACTGTTTGCTTCTGCAAGGAGAACATAATTTATAAATTATAGATTACATCAAAGTCAAATAAAAAGCAGGACAAAGCCATCAAGGAGATGAGGCCCAGTTACTTTTAGTGCAGGAAATCAAAGAAAGGTGAGAAATTAAGGGCTTTAAGAGGAGCTGAGCTCCTTTCACAGATTAGAGTAATTACCATGTCAACTGACTTCATAAAAGCCCTTCAAAATGTCACTCCTCTATTTGAAAATAAATAAATAAATAAATAAATAATATTTTGTCCCTGAAAAAAAAGCTTGGTCAAAGACTTGAAAGTGAGCGTTAGAAAGCTTACTGTAAATATCTTCACTGGCATGAGAAGGTTTAGTCTAAATAATGGTTTGAAACCTCTCCTTTCCATACAATTTTAAAAAGTTTATATTGAAACTCATGGTATCATAAATATCTGGACACGTTCATTTTTGGAATATTCCTTATTAGACCTTAAGGTAGAAATTAACTAAAAAAAAATATACCATTTAAAAATTTACAAGATTAAATGTTCTTGCCCATGGAAAATCTGCTGGTAATGGTTTTAATCAAAAACAACTACAATTCAGGGCTGCACCGAGACTGGTTGAGGTGCAGGTGCTGCTGGTTAAAAACACAAAGACTACAGAACATCTAAACTGCAGCAACAACATATATTCAACCAGAAAATAACAATGAGTCTTACAAGAAGTGACACCGTGTGAAATAAGGTTGCGTCCCCTGATTGAAACCTTAAAAAAAATACAAATTTTAAATGTGTGTCCTTGGAAAAATCATTCTAATTATAAAAATACCTTAGTTATTACCATTAAAATAATTTCGGCATAAAAGCTGATGGGTCAATAAAAGGTCATTAAAAAAGATAATGAAAACAATGATAAGTTAAACCTGTTACCACAAGACAAATTTTGAGAGAAATGCATCAAGCAGAAACTGACATCAAACATGTTCAGAATAGATTACATAAGATTAGATTACATTGACATTTAATTATTTTAACAAAAAGAATAAAAACAAATATCAGAATGCTTAAGCTCATTATATAGTGTAAAGATTAGATGAATGGAAAAGCAGCCACTCAATCTTACAGTAAAACTAGGATTTTAATAACAGACCATATAAAGATTTGGATAGCTTAATAAAGAATATCCACTTTACAATTAGAACATCCATTTATAATTAAATTCTGAGCTTGTGCCTAATTACAAGAGTGTTTTTGTATAGGTGGCCTCTTATTAAGAGAAAGTCTTACTAAACAGCAAGATGTTTATTACAATGTCCATGGTCAACTAAAGGCACTTCTTTGCACCGTCTCTGGTGCTTCAAATAATTCCTAAGACTTGAAACTGGATTAAAACCAAAAAACGTAAATGGTAGAGAAATCAAGGATTGGAGCACCAAAAAAAAATGCAGATATTGAAATTAGGAAAGAATGTGATGAAAAAATGTGTAGTAATTATGTAAAGAACTTGCTGACCTTTTTGGACATCATTTTAACTAAAATGTTATCAACAACAGAGAAGATGCTGGTTAAAAAAGGAATTTGGAATTTGTAACAAAAATAAATTAATTAAAAATAAAAAACAAACAAAAAAAAGCCCTCCCATACATACATATTTTAGTCTTTAGAGAAAGTCATATCAAGTCACACCTTCAATGGTTCCCCACTTGGTTTTCCTTCCTAGCAGCCTCCTCCCATTTACCTGGTACTCCTGATCACTCCCCACAACTGCAAATGGAATCATCTCCTACAGAACCAGTGATAATTCAGTACAAAATGCATTAGTCGGTCATCTTGAAAGACCATAATCAGTACCTACAGTTACCCAAAGCGTGATATAATTTATTCATAAAAATTCATTGTATATTTGCAAAGTCTGACCACATTTGCACAACTTGGCAAACAAATACTTTAGGTAATCTTAATCATAATCACTAACTCGTATTTTCTCATTAATCAGTCTGTCCTCTGTATCTTCATCAAACTCCTTCTGTGGATAAACATCGATACTATAGGCCCGCAGCTCTTCTCTGATCTGCACACACAAACACACACAATACAACTACAGGACAGTTAAGAGTCATTTCATACACACCAAAAAACAAAAAAACAAAACAAAACACAAACTTTCAATGAGTAATGGCAACAGCCTGTGCCTGGTATTGGACAAGTGCAGTTTAAAATGTCTACTGGAAAAACACAAAAAAGAAAATCAAAAACAAACAAACAAAAGCTGCCATTAATAAATCTACATAACTATATTACCACACATGAATATACACTGAACTTTCAAACTAATGTGAAGTTCTACATTAGTTCCACCTTTTATATCCATCATGGAAGAGAATTTATACATGCAGATGTGGAGATCCAATGGTGTTTCAGACATATAAGCAGGTTGGTCAGTAACAAAAAGGTTCCAAACAACACTGCACTGCACTGCAAGAAAGCATGTGAACTCTTTGTAGCTACATTTAATCAGAGCCAGCAATAACTTTTCAGCAGTTTGGGCTATGGTTGCTCATGTCCATTTGTTTGCCCATTTTTTTCTGCTTTCAGTTCATCAAATTAAAAAAACCCTGCCTGACAGTTGCCATTCTATCAAGACATTGCCTGTCATTGATTTTAATGCTGTGGCTGTTAAATTTACATTGGTGTACAGTATAATTTTTTCTTTATGTATTCCATTAATAACATTTAGGACCTCTAATGTAGTGGTACTTCATGCTCAATGAACATCTTACAACACACATGCACACACTATACAAAGAATAGACCTATTTGATAACAGTGCATTAAAAGATCCTCTAATTGCAATGAAAATACTCAAATGGGCAATCCCATCAGACAGTGGGCAAGAACTCCCTGGAGTGTGTTTTCACTTCGTTTCCAAGTTCCATCTTTTCCCTCTGAAATCACTTCAATAACAATCTTGCTCAAACAAACTGTTAGTATAGTCCTGAAAGAGACTGCATACCATGACTGAAAAGATTAATTGACAGTCTACAATACTGACAATTAAAAGCATGGACAAACTATTTTAAAAAATGAACATGTGCACTGAAATTTTTAAAGTCGATTTAGACAGACAGTAATCTAATAAAAGTGTAAGGGACCAGTATGGCTTCTATTGTTTTGCTTAACCTAAAAATCCAGTAGCACCAGAACTCCAGCTGATTGCATGACAAAGCAAGAAGAAACCACAGAATATATAAAAGTAACATTAGTTGAGAATATTAAATATAGGAATGAGCAATAGTTGCAGCCATACCAGAAGCTAATTCTATTATTAGCTAGTGCTTCTTGAGGATTTCTCTCCATCTTGTTTGTGCACTGCTGTAGTGCGATGCAATAATAGCTGCTTAAATTAATGCTTGCCTTTTTAAATACACCTCTCATAATCTTGCCTCCAGGCTTAAACATCAAACATTTCTTTGATATGCCCCCACACAGTGATGTCAGAGAGTTCTGCTACCACCACCATTAAGACATTTCTAAAAATTACATACGATCTGCTGCATGCACTGAACCAGAAAGGCCAATTTATTTGTTTTTGCTGTGCATTGAAAACATTTGGGCTTGAGATCAATAGATGAATATCAGTTTTACAGCTACATATGTTAAATTACATGGAGCATAGTACCTTTTAGTTCTGAGCACCCACTTTTGCAAGCATTCAAAAGTTTTGGTAATATATCTCTCCACCATAGAAAATGTTTATGATGTTTTGGGCATTTCTTTACTGCTCTCACAATTTATCCGTTATCAGCTGTTTTTCTTGACGAACTAGTTTGATGTCTATTGCACAAATGATTTCTTTCTTTCTCAGGTAATTGAGAGCAAGAACCAATAGCAAAATGTCATGCTCTTGTCTCATTTTTACAGCAAATACAGTAGTTTCAGGGGAGATCTGAAAAATTGCAACTGAGCAACACGTTACAATAATTTTTACTCACTTCAAAAGCTGGATGATCAGAAAAAGAAAATGCTATGTCTAATATAATTTAACATATCTTTTTTTTATATCAGGAAATAGAAGCTCTAAAATGTGAAGTTTCTAAAATGACTCTTGACAATACTGCAAAGGCTGTGGTCACTGCTGTCGCTTGTTGCCATCCTGCCAAATTTTTCCCCTGACAGCCAACTTTCTGTTAATGTGCTTTGGAACTCAGCCAGCCTTTTCAGCAATAATGTTCTGTAGCTCATGCTCATTTTGAAGGTCGTCTAAGCGGTGGCTTAGTGGTTAGGGCATTGGCCACATGATCGGAAGATTGGGGATTCAAACCCCTTCTCAGTAGGTTGCCCTGAGGTACCCTTGAGCAAGGTACCATCCCTGTCGCTGCTCCCCAGGTGCTTTCATAGCTGCCCCCTGCTGCATGGTGTTTGCATGGGTTAAATGCAGAGGTCCAGTTTTGTGGTGGTTCACTGTGTGCTGTGCTGTGACCTCGCAATGACAAGAATAGTCACTTTCAATTTAATATTTATATACGCCTATGTAAGGAAGCTAGGACAATTATATTTTTACTTTAATAACCATTGGAAAATATTGTACTATTTTACCATATTCAAAAGTTTAGGGACAATGACCATTTCTTATGAATCAATCCGTAAAATTTAATGAATAAGGAATGACCTGCATTGCTACGGTAACTGGAAAAACATGTTTGGAGCAAGGCATCGTACCCAACACTGCTCTCTGGGCACCAGATATGGCTGCCCCACGCTACACCGTGGAGATGAAGTGAAAGAATCAAAAAGTTAATTTCATCTGAAATAATATAATAAGATAATGACTGCAAATTGAAAATCGCTGAAGGAGGCGAATGTTTTTAAAGAAAAAAGTGTGACCTTCTTCTTGAAGAAGTCTCTCTCCTCCAAGGTCAGTGTGTCTGCTTTTGCAATGACTGGAACAATGTTGACGACCTTACTCAGACGCCTCATAAACTCCACATCCAGTGGCCTAAGACTGAGAGATAGAGAGGAAAGAGAAATAAAAGAGAGACAGAGAGCAAAGACATTCTTTATAGTTTGTACAAAATTTGTCATAAAGAAGCTCTCAAGAATTACTGTTCTAGACTACAGCTTGATGACTATTTTAATGCCACATACTGTAATTGTTGTTTACCTTACAAGTGACTGAAGACATGAGAAAAATAGTAGGAAAAATAAACACTTTCATCAAACAGATAAAAAAAAAAAAGAATCATAAGGTAATTTTCACAATAAACATCGCAATGGCCTTTGCAATACTGATAAATGTGTGAAGTGTGAATTACAGAAATTTGCTATAACACTGTTGAGATGTCCATCAAGTGGGGCATATTCCTCCAAAAATCATTTACATCAAAAAAAAAAAAAAAAAGGCAATAAAGTTGCAATAACCGCTGCAGTAAAAATCTTCAATCTCAGTGCTTTACTACAAAGAGTGCTTTAAAAGTTATTTATATAATATCCTCAGAAAAGTAAAAAGACATCCTTATATTTTTCACCATAAACATATACACTCTACAGAAAGTGTATATTCCACTCTACAGAAAGAACAAAAGCTCCCCCTACAGGACAATAATGATACGTGTTAATCCAGATAAAAATGGCCTATTCATATAAATAAACATTGGATTCAACCATGTCTAAGGCACTTGTATCATTTTTTCTGCCTCCAGGCAAAAGCAACAATACATGCATTCGGCTTCTATCAGCCAGTTATTATAGACCTTGTTTATGTATATGAAACTGCAAACCCCAAGAGTATTATGTACATATGTGTGTGTGTGTGTGTGTGTGTATATATATATACACACTGACCAGTGTCCTGTGGGGGGGATAAAGTAAATGCAGCAGTGAACCCGGGAGTCTGGAATTCTCTTCTTCCGCTCTATGTTTATCTCCTCTTGCAGATACTGCTCATACTGGTCATTAATAAACTTCATTATGGGTTGCCAGCTACAAGGGGTTAGGGGGGGTGCAAAAAAAAAAAAAAAAAAAAAAAAAAAAAACAACACACAAAAAAAATGACAAAAGCATAAATAAGCATTTTTAGACAATAAAAAAATTACAGAAAATAAATAAGTGGGTAACAGTCACTCTGCAGGTAGTTGAACAAAAGATCATAAACATTTTCATGTAAGTGGTACATGCCAAACTAACATTCACATGAATGCCAAAGGACCAAAGATGCAAAATATTGCATCAGAACAAAAAATGAATCAGACTCCATTCCATCCCCTTCTTCAGTCGCTTAATGGTCCAGTTCTGATGCTTATGGTCATGATTATAGATACTTTTGGCAGTGGATAAAACTCACTATGACAGGCCTGATCCTACACAATACCCAGCAAGCTGCAATGCACTGTGCTCAGACCACTTTCTATGGGATAGTCTACATGCATCAGTGAGCCTTGGGTACCATAAACCTGTCCACCATTGACTGGTAGTCTTCACTGGTTCATAACTTTTGTTAAGCCCTGTACATCCTGGGAACACACAACAAAACCTTATGTTTTACAGATGCACTGACCTAGTTATCTAGCCATCACAATTTGGCCCACCAGAGTTGCACAAACCCTTGCAAGTTTCTAACATCAATTTTAAGAACTGAACACTGAACCCCATGACATGCAACACTAACATTATAATTTTTATGTTTTTATGTTATGATTTTTTATGTCTGATTTGGGTAGATCATTACATTATTGTTTGTAATTTCAGGTAGAAATGATCTAAACATTGCTACATTGCTACAAACCTGAAAATAACCAAACAGAGCTTTACCAGTTCTCATTGTTGATCTGATCTCCAAAGCCTGGAGTGTCTATAACAGTCAACTTCATTCTTACGCCTTTTTCTTCAATATCTGCACAGGGGACAGAAATATTAATTTAGGTCTCAATAAAAGAGTTATATTTCTGCATTTAGTATAAGCTTAAATTATTTTTTCAATAACTGATTAAATCAGGCTTGGTTGGTTGGTTAGTTGGTTGTTTTAAAATAGACATAGAAAAGATATGTATAAAAGATGCATTCATGAAATACAGCTCCATATATCAGGCGTTTTTTTCATGAAACAAAAAAACAAACAAAAAACCCCCAAAAATAATAATAATTTTTTGTAGACCTGAGACAATGACAACTTTGTTTAGTTTAAATAATACAAAACTAAACTGACATTATTTAATCGTTTTAATATTTTTAAAATTCAAATATTTCCTAATAATGTTAATAGGATTACTTGACAATTTGATATCTGAATATTTTGTTGTGCTTTGCTTTTGTTTGTTGCTTTCACACGTGTGCTATAATGTCAAGTGCATGCAATAGCAAATAGTCCTCAGAAACAAGTAAAACAAACAGATTTTTGGTAGAGACCAAAGAATTTAATCTTTGAGAATCTAATTTCCTTACTTTGTCAATGCTAAGTATAGAGCTTTGTGATATGAACGCCTGCATTGTGATGAAGATGCCTGGTTTGTACTCATATTTACATAATGATGTAACCAACTAATAGATCAGTAAATTAGCTGGCAACTATTTTAATAATCAATTATAGGTCTATACGGTATTAAATGCATGCAATGCAAATGTATTTGCAATGCAAATATATGCAGATATAACCTGATTGGCCACATTAATATCCATGGGATAAACTCCAATTGCACATAATTATTAGTGTAGTTCACGGTGTGCTGTGATGTTCACAAAGACACAGTCACTTTCACTTGGCACAGGCACTGGTACTTTTCCTTTAAAATCAATTATTGTAGATGTGAATGCAGTTGCATAGTAAAGAAACAAAAGCTGCTGCATTGGCATGAGTCAGCATGTAGGCAGCTACTGAGAGACTTCACCATGGCTGATTGATTTGATCTCGATGGTTTTAGGGATTCGTTCTTCAGCTGTTCCAATCACTGACTTTCGGCTCACTTTGGACTTGAAGAGTGTGTTCATCAGTGTAGATTTCCCCAGTCCACTCTGCCCTGTGTAGACACACAAGCATTAAACACAACTCAAACTGAAGCTGTTTTTATAACACAACTGTTTGACAGAAAGAAAGAAACAGCACAAGATAAAAGCAAGCTCCATACAACTATCTAAACAAACACATGCTTGCTAGCATACAAGCACACAAAATCCAGCATCAACTAAAGTTCCAGACACCTCAAAAATCCAAAACAGCACATAGGCAACTTCACATAATCCATTTAGAGGTGTCTGGATTTGGTGAAGTAGCTTATCATTTGTTCTTTTAGATTTTTGAACACTACCAAAATAGGTATGTTCTGAACAGGTTTCAAAAATCTAGCATGTCTGCCAGAGATTTAACAGCCATCTATCAAACACATCTTCCTTATTTACACATCCTGTGGCATTTAAAATATTTCTAATATTAAAAAGAAGTATATCGTTATATACATATACAATATATAAAAATCTCAGAACTTAACCCAGCTGAACATGCATTTTATCTGCTGAAGACAGAACCCCCAGAACAAACAATAACTGAAAGATGCTGGGATAAAAGCCTGGAGATTCAAAAACTACTAAAAATAAATAAATAAATGCATTCTTTTTCAAAATTATTACAAATATAAAACATGTATTGTTTATTATGTAATGGTTTTTTCACTGGTTATGGTTTATTGTTTGTTCTGGAGGTTCTTTCTTCAGTAGATAATGCACATTTAGCTAGGTTAAGATCTGGTGATTGACATGGCCAGTCCAACACTTCTAACAATCTATTCCCCTGATAAAATCCTTTGTTAATTTAGATGCATTTCTGGGTACACTGCTTTGGTAAACTTCAGCATGCTTTGCTGCTACCACTGTGATTTACGTTTATAAAAAAAGTACATTTAGCCTATTACAGTAGCAGCCATGCAAGCTCAAGACCCTACAATCACTGCGCTTCACTTTTTCCAATCACTTTAACAATGAATCTTTATCTCATTAGTCCATAAAACTTACTCTTTACTATTTGTTGGCTTTCTGAATCTTAATGATTATGATTGTTTTATATCTCATGATATGGCCTCTATATTTGTGCTCCCTTTATCTTCTTAAAACAGTAGACTGTGATACCTCCACTACTGCCCTGTGGCTGCTTATAACATGCCCGATTGTTTTTTTGTTTTTCCCTTTAACACTCAGAATCTGTCATCAGCTAGCAGTTGTTCTCCTAAACTGACCTGTTTTGTGTTTGTTGTCCATTATACCAGGACATCTAAATTGTTGTATTGTCCAATGTTTCTGTAAAGCTACTGGATTAATTATTTTTTCAGATTCAAAATGGCATGCCAATTGCCACATAGTCTACCCCTTGGTTATCCCTTTAAACAAAAAGATGCAGTCTTCACAGGCACAATCTAAAGCTTGAACTGAAATTACATACAGAACACACCTGTGTGAAAACAAATCTCTCAGCTCCATATGTTCCAATATATGTTCCCAGTTACATATGTACCACTTACAAGGTGGAATTCATACAGCACAGGGTTTGGTCTTTTATCAACATGATCTAGTAAAACACCCCAGTCTTGATGAATTATCACCTTCCAGCTGTGCTCCTTGTAACTTGGCTCTTCATCAATCCCTCTCTCACACACACACAACTGGCATTTAATTGACAGTTATTTAAAGTTGCACACCAGTGCTTCTTTAAAGGCAATCATATGATTTTCTATATATTTTTTCTGTATAATTAAAGCTTAGATTACCAACTCCTTAAATTAAAGGATTCTCTCATGAAAAGTAATTTTTAAGTCATGCCACTTTTCCTTAAAGGTTTACATTCAGTTAAAGTACACAGATTTTGACCAATTAGACATTAAATTACAAGCGCCAATGCAAAATTTAAGTAAACCTCAATTCTCCAAGTCATGACGAAGCAAAAAAATAAATAAATAAATTTAAAAAAATCAATTCTCTTGTTAAATCTTAGTCAAAGAGAGAGAAAGAGAGGGAAAAAAAACCCCAGATAAATACACGTTCCCCTCCAAAAGGATTGGAGCAGCAAGGTCAACTCATTTACATTTACTATGTAGTAAACCCATTTGAACTTGAGAATAAAAGTTGAAAGAGTATGATATGAAGGATTATATTTTAAGCTTTTATAACCTGGTATTTAGATATAAATTAAATTACAAAGAACATAGCACCTTTAGTAAATGACCACCCATTTTTAAGTCAGTAAAAAGTCTACATAAAGTTTCTACCCTGTTAGATGGATCACTAACTCCATAAGTGTCTCTTAAAATCTACTCTCAGTAAATGCTTTGGATTTTAACGGTGAAGCATCTACAGTCTCAAGGGTATTGGATTTTCTTAAGGGAAATCCAGCATGAACAGAGAGCTGTCTAAGTAGGAAAAGCATACTATTTTGAAGCTGGGAAAAAAAAGGAAAGAAAGTACAATTGATGCATGGTCTCTAACACTCTGTAAGCACAGGGAAAAATATAACACAAGCTTTAAAAGATGAAAGTTGGAAAAAAAAAGGACCTGGAGGAGATAAGATGTCTTTAGTGTTTACTAACACTGCTGCAGTGCTAATGTCTAGAGGAAGGTTAATTTATTAATTAAAAGAAAAAAGCCTTTTCTCACCCACTACCATGATGTTAAGTTCAAAGCCCTGCTTCATTGCTTTCCTCCTCATCTGCTCCAGGATGGCATCGATGCCCACATAGCTGAAGTCCAGACTGGGCTTCTCTGGGCACACAGTTGGAGGCATTTCTGAAATTACCGGCTCAGCCATACTGCTGCTGCTGCTACTGCCACTGTAGCTGGAAATAAACTCTGATCCTGTAAATACAGACAGAACATTATCTAGGGATTATAAACATATTGTATTAAGTCTAATAAAAGGATGGAATTGAGTAAACATGCTAACACTACTAAAAGGGACATGAATCACTAGTGTTTCACATGCACAGCACTGCCATCAACCAGACTGAACTTAAATTATGCTCCCTGTGCAATGAAATTTGCAGTTGGTCAGTGTTAAGTATTCATAACATTCATAAGATATACTTTGGTGCATTTTAATAAAATGCAATGTAATTTGATATATTAAAATTATACATTTAAAATAATAAAAATAGCCACAAACATCAGAATATTTTAAAGTTTTTTGAGCCTGTATCAAGTTGTAGATTTCAAGGGTTAAATCTACACAAGCAACAAGACATGATCAATTCACAAATACAATTCACAAATCAATCGCAAATACACTATTATAAAAACTGCACATAATTTAATTATAAATATTTATGTTTTTAAACTGGTTAAGCATTTCAACTGTAAAGGTGTACACAAGCACCTGTGAAAAAAGGAACTTTTTCTACTTGGTCAGAAGAGTGTATGAACATTTAGCCAAGCAGTAGTTCTCCAGAGGACCACTGAGATACTATCTAAAAAGACAAATAGTTCTAGTTCCACAGCAAGTACTGAGTGATGGGTTTTACAGACCTCACTAAAGAAATGTTGCTTCTGAAAAAGGGCAAAAACAAAATACATGCTTATGTATTTTGTTTTTGCTGGGCAAAAATAAAATACATAAGCAATTCTTATAGGTTTAAGGACCTACTTGACTAAAGCTAGTGTAGATTTTATACTCACTAATTTGTGTAAATATCAACCCATTAGGACCCTATTCCCAAGCCATCTACTACTGAATCTATCTAATCCAGCATTAATCCATCACAAGGAAAGTCAAACTTGACTATGATTCCCTACTCCAACAGGAAAAACAATGAGTCTAAGCAATTCTATATATTATATTGAATATGTAATCATGCACAAGAGATATATATTACGCTTTAGCGGTTCTCCGTCTAAACAAGGGGTACAAACTCAGATCTTCCTCTTCCAACCTGTTGTCTGTCCATAAATTCAGACTGTCCACTATGGGCTCCAGAGCATTTAGGGTTGCTGCTCCCAAGTTGTGGAACTCTTCCACAAAACCTTAGAGAAATTAAAACCTTGTTGCTGTTGTTATACACAAAGGGAATATGCTTAAGTTGAGAACAATGATGGAACTGAAGAAAGAAATTATAGCAAAGTTTGAATCAGGTGGCCGCGAGTCTCATTTGGCTATAGAGTACAACATGGCCAAGTTGACACTATCTACATAATTTATTCCCAGTCCCAAAAATTATTAGCATTTCCATTATTTCTTATGGGGAAAATTTGTTCATTCCAAATTAGTGTTCAAACACTGATTTGTTCGAGAATTGGAGTGCGTTCGAGATTTGAGGTACCACTCTGTGTGTGTAATGTAATTTTATATATATATACACATATATACACATACATATATATACACATATATATACATATATACACATACATATATATACATACATATATATACATACATACACATACATATATATACACATACATACACATACATATATATACACATACATATATACACATACACATATATATATATATATATATATATATATATATATACACACACACACACACACACACACACACACACACACACAGTAGGAGTGCTGAAGGAAAAAAAAATTACTACTGTCAAGTGCGCATACTTTAATTATAATGCACCATGTTTTTATAGCTTTCTATCATAGTCAGCATATTTTAAGGAAAATAAACAGATCAATTTCTATCCACTAAATGAAGAATTTTCATGTTTTTGGCTTAAACACCCCTGTAATTATGATAGACAACAAATCAATAAAAATGTAGCCAAAGCAGACAATGATAATTACCTATTGGAGCAGCTATAGAAATCATTAAATCATGCAAACTGCAGTGATCACACAGTCACAATGCAAAAATCTGGCCTTTACTCAGTGAAGGCACACTTTTGAAATGGGGAAAAACTGCCCCATTTCCTGATCGCCTGCTTTTGTAAACACTTTTGCTGCTTCATAGCAATTTTAATAGCTGCTGCCAGAGCAGATGCCTTGTGCCCTTGGAATACCCTAAAGCATGATTCTGCAGCACTTTTAACCTGCTCATTACAGGCCAAGCTATTACACCAGCTGGGAAACAATAACACCATATTATCAGACAGACAATATATACATATCTTAATGTTGTTTCATTTTATCTGTGCAAATGAATGATGACCCTACAAATGCAGATTATAATGAATTAAAGCTTCAGCATTGTTAACTCTTATTCAATATCATATGATTTACAAAAGTTAGTTATTTTCATTGAGTATCCATCACTACATAAAATAAGGGGCAACATGGTTTCTAATGTTTCATTCTAAAAGTAATGACCAATGCTGTCACACTGATGCATTGTGACTTTTTATATGTGTTATAATGTTTATGATCCACAGTCATCTTAAGGGTTCGTAATACACTACTGGAACTCTTACATTGTACTTTTAACTAGTGAAGCACTAAGAAAAGGGGCTTTGACTCCAGGATTCTGTTTCTTAGTTTTCAGCCAGTCCTTGGTGGATTTACTGGTATGGTTTTGGGTTATCATCATGCTGCAGGGTCCAGTTCCACTTTTCCACCAGTTCTACTCCAGCATTAATGTTCTTACAGATGGTCTCACATGTTCCTCAAGCACCTTCTGATACATGGTAGAATTCATAGTGGATTCTATGATGGTGAGCTGGCCAGGTCTTGCTACAGCAAAGCATTTCCAAATCATGGCACTGCCACCTCCATGCTTCACAGTTGGGAGGTTCTTTTCCTAGAACACTGCATTTGGTTTATTGATGTGTCAACTGTTCTAGTGTCCAAAAAAATTCAACTGTAGACTCATCTGTTCAAAGATTATTATTCCCTAAGTCCTAGTGTTTGTCTACATTCTCTCTAGCAAACTTCAGTCTGGCCTTGACATTTCTCTTAGCGAGCAAAGGTTTCCTCCTTGCACACCTTCCATACAAGTTAAAGTTGTGCAGTCTCTTTCTGATTGTAGAGGCATGCATGTTCAAATCAACAGAAGCAAGAGCCTGCTGCAGGTCACCTGATAACATTTTAGAGTTGTTAGAGACTTCTGGTCTGCTCTCCTGAACTTGCTAGGAGGGCCAGACCTGGGCATATTGGCAGTTGTTTTGTACAAGTCCTCCACTATTTTCTGGACAGTGGAATGGCTGATTGAGATCTTTTTTAAAATCACTTACCAGACTTCTGATACAATCTTCTTTCTGAAGGCCTCAGACAGCTCTTTTGATCTCACCATGGTGTTACACCTGTGTGCAATTTGAGCCATTTTAATCGGGAATAAAGATGGGGGGAGGGGTCCTAATTTATTCCTTACCAGAAATCGCATTTTTGTAGAATTACACTTCACAGAAGATTTTGAAAAGTCTTTTCTTCAGTTTAAAGTGTTTAGTTATATTACTTGTATCCCCCAGCATTGTTAAAATTGAGATTAAATATTTATATGTCCAAGAATGTTACAAAAACATACAGGCTTTCATAGGGTGTCCAAACTTTTTCACATGTCTGTAAATGTTAATGGCATATACTGCAGGTTTAAGCTGCAGAGAACAGTTTTTGTGCTTTTAAAAGACTAGTGCAGGAGAGCATATGAAACATTTTGCATTATTTACTCATTTTAAGTTTTATTCAGATGATTTAGGTTTTTCTAGCTTAAAAAGCAAAACAGGCCAGTAACCTTGTAACCAGAGTGTGACTGGATGCAGGCCTCAGTCTGATTCCTGTCACTTCCCACTTCCACTAAATGAGTATTATGGCAGGAAGTGTGTGACTTGACAGGGCTAAGGGTCTGAGGAGATAACAGCTGGAGTGGTCAGCCTCTGATTAAAAACACAAGCAGAATGCACAGAGAGGAGAGCACTACAGTTGACAGATGAAGCAATTTCTTGGATTGGAAACATGGAGAATCAGAGACTTGTGTTCAGGTGCAACTGAACAAAATGTCTGAGATTTTCATGCAATTATCAGAACCATATGGTGCAAGTTCGAGTTTGTCTGAAACATTGTCCATCCCTTCAATTAGTGTTAGCACACAGCTGCAATCATTATCCTCATAAATGAAGCTCACTGAAGATCCCACTGTGATCAGTTTTCCTTACTATGCTGAAGGCTTTTATACATCATTACTTTGTACAAACCGAGTGAATTTATGCACAACAGTTAAAACAATACACAAGAAACTAGAGACAAAATTGCTCTCTCCGCAAATACTTGCAGATACTTATGAAAACTGTGTTTTGAACAGCAAAGAGCTTTAGCAAAAACAACAACAAAAAAAAAAAAAAAGAAAAAAAAAAAAGAAAAAAAAAGGCAGCAGCTCAAGCACCACAGATAGACAGTGGGAATGATTCGAGTTCACTGAAGAGCCAGATAAAAAGCCAGATATAAAAATCCTTCTCCACTATTGTTATAATTCACATCAATATGCATTTCTGAGTATATTGATCTCTTTGGCACTTGGAACAGTAACCGATTCTTTACAAGACCTCACAAAATATCAAACAACAGTATTTTTAGAATCTGTCAGCTACTTGTTACTTTTCTTTAATTTTCAGATCAGAGATCATAAATATATACAATGTATATCACTGAAATGTTCTTAGAATTCATGCTTAATTGTTTTTAAATTGGATTTTATATTTTTTGTCATATCATATACCGCTGCTCTACAGTGCAAACACTGAGGTATATGTATATAAAATAATTGTAATTAGGTTTGGGGAAAAGGGAAATCCTGCTATAATGTTCTGTAACTATATGGCCACCCCCATGAGGTAGCAAGAGAGATTGTGTGTCAGTTTAATAGTTTACTGACTGATTAGATTGTCAGTTGTCAATAATAAATGGGAAATAAATGGGATATTTAATGGTGTCAGTGGTCACCATCCTTAAATATGGGTGCCTCCTTAGGCTGTCCCTGCAGAATTCTCTGTTTTTGGGGCCGCGGTGGCTTAGTGGTTAGAGAGTTGGCCACAGGATCAGAAGATTGTGGGTTCAAACCCCTTACCAGTAGGCTGCCCTGAGGTACCCTTGAGCAAGGTGCTGTCCTCGTCACTGCTTCAAAGGAGCTTTCATAGCTGCCCCTTGCTGCATGGTGTTTGAGTGCATGGGTTAAATACGTGTGGTATTTTTAAGCAAGACATCATCCCTCATGTCAGGACAGGGCTGTATGGTTGCTCAACACTTCACATGGTTTATGGGTTAAATGCAGAAGAAGCAACATTTTGTTATGGTGCTCCACCGTGTGTTCACAATGATGCTCATTTTCGGGTAACGTCAGCTTGAACAAGATTTAAAAATTCATGGAGTGAAAAATGTTGACTAAAGCTGACAAAATTAGACAGAACTATAGCTCATGTCTAAAGATGAAAGAATCACATTGTCTATATAAGTAGACGGAGTTCTCACACAGAGTCAAGTCCAATCCATTTTATTTTAATTGTGCTTTTAACAATTGCAGCTGTCAAAAAGCAGCTTTACAGAACCAGGGTCTGAGCCCTTAGTGAGCAAACCGAAGGTGACAGAGACAAGGAAAAACTCCCTAAAACTGTAGGCAGAAACCTTGGAAAGAATGAAGACTGCATTGTCCTGGTCAAGCAAATGTGAAAATGACTGTCATTATTGTGAAGTACAACACAGTGAACCACAACAAGCAGCAAGTGGCAGCTATGTGTGATGGGTATGGTATTTGCTCAAAGGTACCTCAAAGCAACCTTCTGGTCTGGGATGCAAACCCATGACCATTTAATCCTAGGGCCTAGTCTCTAACCACTAGGCCACTGCTGAACAAAAAAATGTTTGAACAGCAGGGCTAAGCTAGCTTCCAATCTCTGACCCACAACAGATGTGGTAGACAGACCTCATGGTAAATACCTGATAATCAAGAAAGAAGTGACATTACTAAAAATAGTTTAATATCATTCAGAAGTTGGTCATGTAGTAAAAATATACAGATACAACCAAAAAACTATTACCATGTTACTAAATGTATTTAAGACCAGCTGTTTCTATTTATTTATTATATATATATATATATATATAAATAAAAAGGCATGTCAAATACCCCAATTAGAACATTTGTAGTTGGCAGCAGTAATTTAGCACGAAGTTTGCATTGTGACAGATGACCAGATACTGGGAAATGCTTAAACCACTTGCAGCATATCAAACACAGAGAAAGATGCTTTATAAATGAGATTTCCAAGCGTTGTTTTTACAAACAGCATGTCTGCAGAGTTGTGGGACTGAGCATGAAGGCTTTTAATGACTCAAGAACATCTGCTCTTCTCTACATTCCACATGTGGCAGAGCATAGCAAAATGTACATTTAACTCTTAAGAACAAAATAGAGGTCATGTTTTAATAAAATTAACAAAAACTAGAAAAAAGGTCACTACACATTTCCACACAGATATAGAATAACTAGAATAACTAAGAACATGATTGTGTACATATGAAAAAGTATATAGCTGCTTCTGACCCTGATGCTAAATATTTGACATTCACTTGTTCAAACACCTGTGTCACCAAGGACCTGTGTTTACATCCGCAATCACCTAACACTGCTGGGATGTAAAAAGATTTGAACATTGAAAACCAGCTGGTCTATGGCTTTTTCCCAATGGCTACACAACAAAATGTTCAAAATGAGTTGAAAACTTATGATGCATATGATTGTGATACACTGGATTTTGCTTTTCGTTCTGATTGGTTTTGAAGAGTTTTCTACATTACTGCATACGTTTAACCGAAGACATCATCAGATTTCACCAGGAGTCAAAAATAAAGAGAACACAAGGAATTAAACCGAAGAGATTAACTTTGGTTTACTTTTTGAGGAAAAAAGTATTACATATCAAGTAAGTGGCAATAGTATGTGACCTTGTAGATTTAGCAGTTTGTTTTAAATTAAAATTAGGTGTCAGGTGTTTCCAAACAATAGAAGGAAAGCTAGGTGTGACTGGATGACCTGTTTAATAATAAACAGGAATCTGTGAAGTCTGAATTTCACATGTTTGTGTGAAATCCTGACACACAAAGAAATTAGATTTCAGAGGACCTCAGGGAAAAAAAAAAAATAGAAATGCTGTGGAAGGACATGTAAAAAAAACAATTTAGGTATTGAAACCCACCAGCAGTTGAAGGTGCTCGAATGGAGGAATGAATAAAAAGAAAGGACTGGTTAATAGTCACCAGGGAAATGTAGTTACAGCCACTGCTGCCCAAAGTTAAAAGATTCACATATTTGCCATGTAAACATCTTATATTTTGGGTCATTTACCTCAGTCAGTCAACAAGCAATTTTCATGCATCACTCTTAAAAGGTACATTAAAACAGCCTGAAGACATGTCTTTGTTCCTGAGTGTGTGTCTGTCTGTGTGTCTGCCCTGGATGGATGGACTAGTGACCTCTCTAGGGTGTTGCCTCGCCTTTCGCCCTGTGGGATAGGCTCCAGCATTCCCCACAACCCTAATTAGGCTATGAAAATGAATGAGTAGAAATCGACTACTTAAAAGTTCTAGTCCACAAAATTGGCAAGCTCAAACTTTATACTGGAGGGACCAGGCTACAAAGGTTTCAGGCCAGAGAGTGCAAAACATGGTGGCAAGAATTTGTCGTCAAATAAAAATTGTGCCAAGGCAAATAATACTACACAAAGCAAAGAATCTGTTCCACTTAGACAAAGGGGATGCTGCGTATACAGCTAAAGAAACTTCTACAAAACCTTAATCTGCACAAGAGAGAATTTTATTTAGCTACTTCAGCAAAGCTCTGGTTTTAAATTCCTATTACCAAGCTCAGCTGATTATCTTCATTCCATCATAACTTCCCAAGAAGAAGTATGTTCTTTTTATCTAGACATTACAATGATGCAGCTACTGACATTCCTTGGATATCAGCCAACACTAGTTTGGAGAGGTTGAAGTATTTCTCTGGAATGATGGAACTATAGAAAAGCTTTGAGAAGGTTCTGGAATTTAACCTTGAGGAAAGACTTCTGCCTTTGATGAAAGAAAAGGAAAAAGATGCCCCTTAGCAAAATGCAGTTATGATAAAGTGACCACCACAAAAGAATTAACACTTTAACAGGTGACTATTTGTGATTTTCAAATGTAAAGAAAGCTACACTTCATGTCTTATTGTAAGAGTAATGATATACAGGACAGGTGTCCAGGGCAGGCAGTGGAGCTAAACACACATTATTACTGCCAAACACAAAGCTTTGGTCCCAGAGAACTTACAGGAACCTTTAAAAGTTTCACTCTATCATGTACACACAGGGTCTCTGCAAACTGAAATATATATGACATTTCCATCCAACAGGAACCTTCCCCAAGTCAGAATATGTAGAAAGTGCTTTTTTTGGGTTGTGGAGGGCTGGCATTGATGAATGGTTTAACAAGAAAAATACATTCAGTATGTATTTGGTGTTGTCAGTTATCAGATTCAGTTTTACTACTATAGATTTTTTTTCCCTCTTCTTCAGCATAGAGAAGTTACCGTATTATAGTGTATAAGTTGCACAAAGTCACACGGGGAACTTCATCAGCAATTGACACTTCCGCATAGAGACCAGTGAATATTCACATGTCCAGGCAATTATCCTATACACGTTTTTGGTGCTATCAAGTAAAATACATAGTACTACATTTACCTGTAAAAATCTGAAAGTGTCATTCAACATAACGCACAAAAACAAATCACTTTCATTTCACAAATTTCAATCCAGGAAATTCACATGCCACCATTTTGAATACCTAAATCAGTGACCGCGTAAGTAGGAACTCAATACATTTTACCATAAATCCCAGCATTTCTGAGTTATGTGATATGAATATGTACACATATTAGCATTTTGGCCTACATGTATTCCAAAATCTCAAATGTCAAGATATCACTCAAAAATACATTTTGGGCCAAATTTCAATGCCAAATCAGGTGTGCGACATATACACAAGTAAATACGGTAAGTTGATACTACTGTTTTCCACTGTTTACCTTTGCAGTTTGCAGAATGGCAAAATAGCACATTTTAGTAACAGTATATATTGAAACCTTCAGTACTAGCTGACAGTTTCAGTATTTTAATGAACTTTAATGATTATCTAAGAACAGGTGTTCATGCTGAAATACCTTTATAGTTTTAGCTTAATAGTTTTAAGGGGCAGTGCTAACAGCATAATATTAAACAGTGTACAGTTCCTTGCCAAGATTCGCTTCTCCACTGCCTTAAGTGATCAGGAAAGTACCTTGTTCAGGGGTACCACTAGGCAACCAACTGCTCTGTGATTCGAACCCATGACCTTACAAGCCTTGTACCTTGTCCCTAACCACTAGGCAACTGCTGCCATCAAATAGTTTAATCACTGCTTCAGTCAGGAATCAAACCTGGGTCTCACGCGAGGGAGGTGAGAAGTCTTATCAACGAAGCACCAATGCTTGAACATAAATCACTCTATTTGGAGTGTGCCTCTGAAAAATCTCAGTTTGGTGGGTCATTTTGACCCAACACTCTTTTTAATGGGGTGGTGGTTTATATACTTGCTCGCTTAAGAAACATCTGTCTGGTTTATCTTTTTATTAAAGTATGTATTTTTAGTGATATATAAAATAGTGATCAGGTGCTCCACAAACCTGCTGCAAACCTTGCTTCTAAAACATTTCTGAAAACTACTAAATGATAATAAAACAGATCTGCTAAGAAACAATAGAACAACTGCTAATCAGTAACTTTAGTTCTAATGTTTTCAGAGATTATTTATGAAACCCCCACAACATCACCACTCAACCATTACACTACTAACAGCTAAAATGCATGGAGTGTAAGACCAATGGAAGCACCAAAACAGTCACTGCAACAGCAACTGCCACAGGCTGCATCACCTAAAGTAATTCTAGGTATCCAAGCTTTAGGTTTCCAACAGAAACTTTCTAAAAAGGACAAATATCTATAAAATCCAACAAAACCCGACGATATCTTGTTGTTTGAGTCTTGTGTGAGCTATTTTTTTTTATTTAATTATTTTTATTTTTTTAAATCAATCCTGCTCAGGACAGGGCAAAACATTAAAAATAAAACCACTGACCATTCTATACAGAAGCCAATAAAAGCACATTGCATGTGAGAAATGTCCTCCATGTTCAGAACTGTTAAAACCTGGTGGATTTGGTAATCTACTAATTTTGGATTTTAATAAATACAAAAAGTGCTCAAAGACTTCAAGAGCAGAGAAACAGATGCCATCAGAAGATCAAGCTGTAGCTTTCTAAACAGTATAGAGATGAACCACAAAGGTTTCAGAAAGATTTCTCTCTACAAAAGTGATGTAAAGGCCAAAATTTGGAGAAAGAAAAGAAATGCTAATGATCCAAAACATACTTCCTGCACTGGGCAGCAGAAACAAGCTTGTGTCATGGCTTGCTCAACTGCTTCTGAAACAGGCTTATTATTCTTTAATGATATAATTCATGAATTCTATAATCTAAGCTCATTTAACGGTAAATAAAAAAGTCCCTACAGTTTCAGATATAATTACTGACAGGTGATTGTCAAACTACCTGCACAAGATTAGGCTGGCAAGTTAGCGTTGTTAACCTGACAGTACAGCTCATTTCAGTTACACTTGTAGCAGCTCTGCTGTTTGTTTTAAACAGTACAAATAAAACGTCAAAATTTCCACAAAGTCTACTTACAGTTTGTGACTGCAAGTCTCCCATTGGACCACACAAAGATGGAATTGCTAAGTTTAACTAGAAGAAGTGTTATGAAAATCCTGCTTTAAACAGCAAGAGGGGTGATCCTGCAGTAAGTGAAGCACAAAAAGCCTCTCATCTGATAAGTGCCCTGACTGTTAAACCTGTCTAATTGGTTTGTGCTGCTGTAAGTCAATGACTAGAGCTTTCTTTGCCTGGTCAGGCAATAAACAAACAGCACTAACTTAGAGCATTAAAGTTATCAACTGATAAAACTGTTCATAGTTCAGGAAAATAATTCAAATAAACTTTTGATTATTATTCTTTATTTATTTTTGCTTGATCTAAAGCCGCGTATTTAATTAAGCTTTGTAAAGGCAATGCTGTTAAAGACTATGTACAAACAAGTCTTGTCCTTACAGTTATTATTGGGATTCTCTGTTACAAAAATATTCCATTGTTTAAAAAGGTTTGTGATATCATGGAAACCAGCACAATTGCATATTAACCATGCAATCTATTAGAATAGAGGCCAGATATCAGTCCTTAAGATGCAGTTTTTATTCAGAGTTTTAAGGTATAAAAGACTTAAAAATGTGTAGAAATTATGTAGAAATGAATTATGATCATCACATAAAACCACAGACATGCCATAACAAAAAGGAAAATAACACAGACACAACCTGGAAGGAATGAAACAAGAGAGCAGGTGAAAGGGTAAAATTACAAAAATTACAATGAGCAGCAAACGTTTTAACCTGAGTTTTAATTACAAGGCCCAGAGTGCAGACATAAAAATGAGAGCTGGGTTAAAACACATCCACTAAAATTCATGCCACGCCTCCTCTTCTTTCTTACAGTGTAGCTTTGGCAGAAAAGTTTTTTGCAGGAAAGTTTTAGACAAAAACATCTGACTTTAATAACTAATTATTCCCCTTCATAGCAAAATTTTCACAAAAAAAATTTTTTTTTTTGATGTTTACAGACACAAGAATGCAACTAGTCATGCAGAGCAGTGACAAAAAGTAAGAGACTGAGAAACCACAGAGAGTAGGAGAGAGACACAGAGAAAAAGAAGACAGAAAGAAAACTGCAGACTCACCCTGCTGCTCAGGCTGAATCCTCCTGCGTGAAACAGTTGGAGCCACTGCGCCTCATGCAGGCTCCGCCCTGCAGCACAATCATGTGACCTTTTCTCTCTCACAAACACACAGGACACACCCACTACAGCTCACAGGGGTGCAGGCAGAAAAAAAAAAGAAAAAGAAAAAGAGAGCGAGAGAAAGAGAGAGAACACCACACATAAACTCTCCCTATCTGACCCTCAGGCTGAAGGAAAACAGGCAGAGCCCAGCTCTCTGATCTCAGGAACTGGACTGTCCAAAATTTAACTGATTCATGATCCCTGTATTTTCTGACTCACTTTTGTTTCAGGAATTTGAGGCTATGCCAATGCTGTTATTTGATATTCCTGCTGATGTCTACAGTAAGCCTTTAATATTCTGTGTCTTTCTACGTCACATGGTGGTGGTGGTCGTCTAGTGGTAGGATACTTGGCTATGGACCTGTGGCTCAAGAGGTCCCAGGTTCGAATCCCACCTCTGGCACTACCACCACTGGGTCCCTGAGCAAGACCCTTAACCCTGAGTTGCTCCAGGGGGGACTGTCCCTGTAATTAGGACATGTAAGTCGCTCTGGATAAGAGCGTCTGCTAAATGCTGTAAATGTCACTGCGTTGCTCACAGTGCACAACTTGGTCTTGTACAGGAACCTTCACTGAATGGAAGTCTGTTTGGTCAAACTAATTTTGTCCCTAATTGTAATGGTCTTATTTTGGCCACCTTCACTGTTCTTGTTTATCTTTAGAAGCCCCTCTTAACACTAGTTTAAGAGCTTCCCCAAACAAGATAAATGGTTGAACATGCGTTTCAAAAGAAGCAGGAATCCACTAAAGTGAATATGCCTCAACCACCCCACCACTGCTTGTTTCCGTCATTTTACAGCTGCTGAAACTTTTCCAGCTGTGTCCCTCTAGAGTTTAGAGGAAACGAGATACATCCAGTATTCTCACACACACACACACACAAACTCAAACTCTTGCTGTCCTTTTCTGCATTGTTAAATTTTCAAAAAGAATTAAGAAATAAACTGATCAAAATTGCATAATTCCTATGAAGTTCAACAAAGGAAAAGGAGACAAAATGATAGAATGATAGTTTGACAGAATGATAATTTCATAGATACTGTACTGCATACATAAATGTATGTGAACACACACATGAAAACTGTGTTTCACTAAAGAGTACCTCATAGCTTCCTCCGTCAAACAATCACTTTCCCCCTTGCAGAAATAATAAGTAAGCATTCACAAACAGCATGTACGCACACAGAAAAACTAGCAAAGACAGCACTGAAGTTTTAAAACTCACAGCTTAGAAATATGATCCATAAGTGTAAATGGAGTTAAATGATCTGGTGCATTACAAACTTATATAAAAAGTAAGAACACTGAACCTCAAACCATTTCCTTTCTTGGCAATTGCTTTCCCTACAAAAGAAGTTCCATAACAGCTGGCAACAGCTCAAACACTCATTATTACCAACATAAAACGTAATGTAATATTAAGACATGGAAGTCGCTCTGGATAATGGTGTTTGCTAAATGCCGCAAATGTAAATACACAGTTGCCCTCTCATTATAAAGTGAAAATTCTTGTCATTGCGAGGTCAGAGCACAGTGAACCACAATGAAACTGGACCTCTGCATTTAACCCATGCACACAAACACCATGCAGCAGGGGGCAGCTACGAAAGTGCCCAGGGAGCAGTGACCAGGATGGTACCTTGCTCAAGGGTACTTCAGGGCAACGTACTGATAAGGGGTTTGAACCCACAATCTTCCAACCCTGTGGCCAACTCCCTAACCACTAGGTCACCGCTGCCCCGGTATAAATATCCTAAATTATATTTATTGTCCTCATATTTTTGCATGAATACTTAAAAGGCATTTATATCTGCAATGCATAAAATTTTAACTTTAAACATGACATGGAACAGAATGTGCAACACAAACTGGAAGTATCCCAAGTATCCTCTGCATCATTTTTCTCTCTACTTGCCTGTCCATCCTTGTCACTCAGAATGAAAATATGAACTGCGACCTCCAACTCCGCCACCTGCCATACTGTCAGCATCACAGTCTCCAGCCTGTATGCCACAGCTGGTCTCACTATAGTCCTGTTAACCTTTCCTTTCACTCTTGCTTGTGCCCATCTGTCAGATCACTCTTGCCATTGTTCTACACCCACACCAATCTGCCTGCACTCTCTTCACACTCCCAGTTGCTCTGCACCATTGACCCCAAGTATTTAAACTCTTCCCCTTTTGCCACCTCTTTTTCATTAGTTTTCTCCAAATCAAAAAGGCACAATGTAACTCTTGACCTTTTCTATACTTCCCCATCAACACCATCAGAGCAAACATTGCATCACGATCATGAAACTATACTGCGGCTCACTAATCACTATCTCTTAACCTAGCTTCCACTTGTGTGCATACTTAAACTGGTCATGTCTGGAGCACTATAACATTTTTCTATGTATGGTACTTGTACAGTTACAGTAACAGACTTGTTGATTAATAGTTGATTAATCCAGCCGTCTGTCATGTTTTCATTATTCATTTTGCCCAGCTCTTCCAAAAGTTTCTTGATTCATTACACCATATCAAGTACTACAAAATATAGCATTCTTGGCATTCACACCATGACTCAAACATTTATAATCCTTTTAAAAACAATTGACACATATCATTTGAAATGGGGGTATAGCTATATATTGAGGTGTTTTGAAAAGTTTATTGCCAAACTGCTCAGTACTGCTCTGTACTGTTTCTTTAATATTTAAGTTGGCCCTAACACTGTGTGAAAATTATGGCAAAATAAAGGAGAAAAAAAAAAAAAGTTTAATTACTTGGAACCAAGCATAAACATGTACAGTCCCGATCAAAAGTTTAAGACCATGCAATAAATTGCATGCTCAAAGAAATTTTTTGTCTCACTTCAATTTCTTCTTGTAGCATGTTGAAGCTCTACTTGGAACCTTGTTAAGATTCAACCATGCAACATATGATTTTTGCCATTTGTCAAGTGGTCTTAAACTTTATCAGGACTGTATATCTGCATTCTTTCAACCTCCTGTAAAGTTCATATTTTCATAAAATGTACTTTCATTTTGAAAGTGACAAAATATTAAAGTATGCTTAGGAATGTTCAGTGGTACATGTGACAAGATGCAAAGGAGAACAGTGTGTCAAGACCCCCCCCCCCCCCCCCACCCCACCCCACCCCACCATTGCTTGCTCACTAACAGACATTGTCTCCCTCTCACACACAAACACACACACGATGACTCTCAGGGACTAAAAGCTGACGTGTCCCAGCAGGCCTCCAGCTGTGTTACAAATCTGCACTGAACTAGATCTCTCAAAGCTTATTAAATATCTAAGAGCAAGACATTAAAAAGCAACTTTTTAAATCTCCCACCTCCTGCATCTATGGAGCTAAGTGCAGAAAGACCCCCAACTTGCAAGTCAGCACTAATTTATGCCATCAACAGCTTGGCCTATCCTAGATGGGACAGAACTGATCCACAATGGCACACACACACAGGCATGCATTGTACACTTTATGCACAAAAATAACATCTAAATAATTCAGTTTTATATGACTGATAATTTTGAAAGCACATTCTTGGATTATGCTATTGTTTCTCATACTGGTACTAGCTGCAAAGGCTTGAACTTTCAACAATTGCTACTTTAGTATAAGGTTTTTGCCCCTTTTCTGATTTTCAATATTTTTGTTCATAGCACTTTGTTTCTGAACTTGAACAACATGAGTGAAAGGGGGCAGCTATTGAAAGCGCCCAGGGAGCAATGACAGGGACGTTACCTTGCTCAAAAGGTACCTCAGGGCAACCTACTGGTGAGAACCCACGATCTTCTGATACGGGGGCCAATTCCCTAACCACTAGGCCTTGCATAGCAGTTTTTTTTGCCATTCTCCACACCACTTTTGCCCCAATGTTTTTCTAATAGTGGGATCATAAACACTGATGTTTACGGAGCTGAGAGAAGCCTGCAGCTTCTTAAATGATCAGAGTTTTAATGTTACTTCTCAGATACATTGTCTAAGTACCCTTGAAGTACTCTGCTAGGCTGGCCCCTCCTTGGCACCACTGTTTTTTCCATTTGAAGATAATGGCTCTCAGTTCCCAACCTCTTCAAATACTAACAACAGATTCCTAACTAAAACATCCTAGTAACTTTTAAGCGTTCTCTAATTTCTTTCATTTGAGAAACAGTGTACTATTTAAGGCTTTTAAGTGATTTTTAGGCTTTACCAGAACTTTACATTTTAGAGTTTAGCGTTAGTATTTAGAGTTATCAAGTCGACGCGATGCTAGAAGTAGTAGAGAAAGTGGAGTAAAAGGTTGGTTTGTAATGCAAAATGGCATTGAGCTTTGGAGACTCTGCTCTTCCGCCAAAAAACAGGACTGCCTTTGTTCACCCCTGTCACAGAGCAGCTGATCAGGACGCACGAGTGCTGGCTGGAGGCTAAGTCAGCCTACATCTTGTCTGCTTTGCATCTCCAACAGTTTCATACTAACAGAAACAGCTCAGTGTCACATAACGTGACAACAGAAGAGCTTTACAGAACAGAAACAAGGATAATGCATAGGGATAATACTTGGCTCAGGAACCACATATGCAAGAAAATACCACTCAACGTTGTTTGAGACGTGCGATGAAACTGTATAAAAATTGCACTTTACTAATTGGTTGGGCTTCCATTAGTTGTTAGTCGCATTATTCTTGCAGTGCAAAACTAAAGCAAAGTCAGTCAACAAACATGGTTTGCTGACTACATTTAGAACATGGGGGATAGGAGGGTGTGGAACTGGGTACTTTTACACTTTTTTGCAGAACGATCACTGTAAAGGAAAGTGAGGACAAGAAGAAAAAAGGAGACAAGCCCTTCCCATTATTCTAAGCCAAAAATACTGAGTCACTCATTCCTCAGACCTCAGCTTCAGGCCTCTGACTGGGAGGAGTAAAAGAAAGTGGACCTTGAATCAAAATGACCAATTTTAAAGTGCTGACCAAGCAAAAGGGGGGCATACTGAAAAACTATGCATCTACCAAAATTGTTAAAGAGAACTACAAATAAATAAATCTCTCACCGTTACTATAAAAAACACTGTTTCTCAAGACTAGAGCTCAAATAGAGAATACAGCTGTTTCACAGGTGAGGAGGTGGACAGCATGATTCCAGAAACACATAAGAAATGTGCGCTTTGGCAGGGAAGTACACTCCTTAGGACTATGATCAAGTGCTTGCCCATATTCCAAATCTGTGCCACTCAATGTTCCAAGAAGGTTCCTGAAATTCATGGTAACAGTGTTTAAGTAAATTTGTATGTTAATATACAGTCTGGGCAACACCCAAAATTACTTTAACAATTAGATAATGACAGGCTAATAGTAAATTAGCTAAATTAATTAACTTTGAATAGATGATTTTTGGAAAGACGAGGGTAGCTAGTGTAACCAGTGGACTTCTGCATTGTGTAGTTTATTTGGATGCGGCATGGGAATCTCCTTTTTATTCTGACAGTACACAACAAACACCTCCAAATAAGTATAGCGCCCACTCCAGCTCCTCTCCCTCAGAGGAACTGTAGAAAGAGGGAGGGGCCCCAGGAGAGATCCAGAATTTATAGGGGTATACCATGGAAGATGACAATGATCAGGATTGGCACTAATAAATAATAAGCGCAACTCCTAGGTCCTAGGCTTGGAGGTCCTCAAAGTCAGGTGTGATTATAACAATAACCTGGTTACACTAGCTAACATGATCACTTTCAATTTTTACAGTTAAAAAAAATATATATTTATATCTTGCACATTATCTCCCATGTGGTAGAACTATTATTGTACTTCTGGAAACGTTCATCCTCGATGAAAATAAAATGTATAAAATTAACAATTTTACAAGTTTTTGCCTTTAAGGGCTCTTTTTGGTAAATGAGTGAAAACTATGAAAAGTGAACAAGAACAGGCATGTACCTGTCAAGCAGTGACATCCGCTGGAGCACAGAGTAACTGCACATGTCCACTTTCTTTGTTTACAGCATTTTTTCCCACACCTGCCAAAAACTGTTGCACAGTACTATATATTTATTGGAAACTACCATTATATAGAGTTCTAATCTATCTTTTTTTACATTTTATTTCCAGCGTCGACCAGAGGAGGATGGGTTCCCCTTTTGGGTCTTTGTCTCTCCCAAAGTTTCTTCCCCATGTTTGGGGAGTTTTTCCTTGCCTCTGTTGCCCTTGGCTTACCCAACTGGGGCTCAGACCCAGATTCTGAAAAGCTGCTTTGTGACAACAACAGTTGTAAAAAGCGCTATATAAATAAAGTTGACTTGACCTGAGAACTCGGCTCAGTGTAAAGGAAGGTTTTGATGTTTAGGCACCATGCTCTTGGTGGTGTATATGCTTTTGTCATTGTTAGCTACATTCACTTTTTCACTTTCACATATTCTCAAGGGTAGCTCAGGGCAACCTACTGGTCTGGGATTCAAACCCACTAACTTCTGATCCTGGGGCCAACTCCCTAACCACTAGGCCACCATTGCCACAAGAAAAGAAGCACACTACAGACACCAACCATGTTCAGTATGTTCATCATTACATTTAGAAATAAAAATGGTAAACTGATAGAGGCAAAGACCCTTCATCATTCCAGGTGCTGCACACCCACAGAGAATAAACAAAAAAGCAAATGGAAGAGCAAGTTAAGGGCTTTTGGCCAAAACTAACTGTAGCTCATAGATTGTCCCCTTTGCTTTCCTGTTGAAAAAGTGCTATTTTGGAGGGTGTACTTTAAGCTGAACTCCAAGAAACCGTCTTTAAAAAAAAGAGACCTCAATTGATCTCTGTATTTTATGGTTTAAAGGGGGAAAGAAAAAAAAAAAAAAAAAAAAACACATCAAAATGGCTTTGCTATGGCCTCACTATAAAGACTTCTATGGCTTAACTAACTAATATTAACTGTCAATAGTAATCTTAACAAAAGTGAAAGAAATAAAATCTCAACTATAACTGGTTAATATATTTTCTTTGAAAACCCCCACTACTTTTAAAATGTTATTGATTTCAAATAATAGTTTTACAAAAAGGCACTAAATTCGAAAGATTCAAACTTTTCAACCCACTCCCCATTAGTCTTTTGATCTAGGCAGGAAGCCTTTGGTTTTTCTCCGAAAGACGCAAACTAAGTGATTTGTCTTCTAAAACTGCTTTCTTTATGCCCCATGTGATGAGCACAAGTTCTTCTCCCACAGTCTAGATATATCACAAGCTCTTTATTTTGGAGAGAGAAGGCTAATAAAGTTAGGCCTGAGGGAATCATTATGTAAATAATGACAAGACCACTTAACCAATGAACAACACATTCAGTTAAACTGGACTGGATGCAGTACACTTGAAAGCAAATGTGCACGATACGGCCACAATTTGTGTAACAAGATCAACCTTCTTTTCCAATCATTTACTTGTTCCTGTGCAATTTATGCTGTTACTGCATATTAGGTGCTGCTGTTTGTAGGCTCTCCATAAATTATACACATTTGCCTTTATTATGTGTTCTGGAACTATTGACTATACACAGATAAATGTAGTGAGAAATTATCACAGTCTAACTTCATATTCAAGCCATCCCATGGCCTGAATGCTTGGTCAAATCAGTGTTTCGGGAAAGAGTGCAACCTTAATCCTAAAAAAAAATGACAAAGGCACAGTTCCTGCCATTTCCCTGTGTTCAGGCATGCACTCCTACTCCACTGACCCGTGCAGCACAGGGCAGCCACACAACATGCACACCCTTCTGGAGTACAAAGGGAAAATAAGAATGCTTGATATGGGACTATCCAATGCCAATGTTTTTCATGTGTATATCTGCCAATGGATAAATATTTATAAAATGCAGATAACATTTATTAGAAAAGTATGACTTTTTTTCTACGAGAAAACACTTGCTCTCTTACAACTGCTGTACAACACAAAGGTTGAGTGCTGATGGCATTATCATCGTTGTTAATACAGTGTTAATATGCATATTTTTACTCACTCTGGACAACAAATATTTAGAAAGCATGCACATTAAAAGAATTAGTTTGCTAATTTAGAGATTGGAGAAGGAAAAAGTAGTGGTTTTTACTGGAGCATCAGTTACTGGAATAAACGTTTCCAGTTTTAGGCTCTCTTTAGATAGGCGCCGCATGCTGATTAGTTGCCACCAAAAACACGTCATAGCTCATAATAAAGTTAACTTCATTTTGACACTGGTTCTGTGGTGGGCTACATTGCCCCTTGATACTGGCTTACGTCAAAACTCCCAGTGTGAACACACGGTGATGCCAGAGTTGGTCGATCAACAAAGACATGTTTAGATTATAAATGGGGCCAGCATTGCTAGAGAATAGACAAATGCTAACAAATGCTAGATGGCCAGTAATCCAAATCATTTTGGTAAATACATCCAAAATGTTATGACCCATTCAAAATGCATCCAAAAAAGTTATTTCAGGCTTCAGAAGCCTTGAAGAAGTTTACAATACAGTATGAGAGATTACAGCATACACTATGAGAGCCTAGTTTTGAACTCCCAGCTCTCAACAATCAACAAAAAACCTCTAAGGCATTTAATTTAATGCACCATTTATGGATAACAATGGAAGCAACATAACTCCCCACAATTACGTTAGTGTACTACAATCTAATCATGTTCTTCATATTCTAGAATGTTAGAAAGTGCCTCTTTAAAAATGTAACACCATAAGCCCTACTGTAAATTCTTTAATCTTGATTCGCTTACTGTGTATTGCAATGTATTTATAGTTTTAATAAATAAATAAATAAAATGTTTTGTGAATAAACAGCAGCATTGAATGAGATATCTTGAATACTAACTTCATCTTTTTAGAGACACTGGTTGTAATGGTTTTGAGGCGGTGTCATGGCCAGTCCTGCTCTGCTGAACACCTAAAATTCATACCAACCAGCATGCTCAAACTGGATTTATTTATTTATTTTTTAAATACACAATAGCTGTGGCCAAAAGATTTGAGAAAGACAAATATGAATTTTTCACAAAGTTTGCCACAGTTTTTATAATGACAATTTACATAAACTCTAGAATGTTATGAAGAGTGATCAGATGAATTGCAATTATTTGCAAAGTTTCTCTTGGTCATGAAAATGTACTTAATCCCAAATAACCCATTTCCACTGCATTTCAGCCCTGCCACAAAATGACCTCTTGACATCATGGAGGACAAGGCTGAAGATAACTCCGTCATGCTGATCCAAGTAAAAACTAAATGCTTTAAAAGGGTGGTGCTTGTAATCATTGTTCTTCCCCTGTTAACCATGGTTACCTGCAAGGAAATCTGTGCAGTAATCACTGTTTGCACAAAAGGGCTTCACAGACAAGGATCTTGCTGCTAGAAAGACTGCATCTCAAAAAACTTATCATATCATCATGATGGAGAGAGGTTTAATTGTGAAGAAGGCTTCAAGGCACCCAAGAAAGTCCAGCAGGCATCAGGACTGTCTCTTAAAAGTTGATTCAGCTATTTCACCACCAGTGTAGAGCCTGCTTAGGAATGGCAGCAGGCAGGTGAGAGTGCATCTGCATGTACAGTGAGGCAAAGATTTTTGGAGGAAGGCCTGGTGTCAAGAAGGGCAGCAAAGCCACCACTTCCCTCCAAGAAAAACCATCCGGGACAGACTGATATTCTGCAAACAGCAGAGTGACTGGACTGCTGAGGACTTGGATAAAGTCATTTTCTCTAATAAATCCCCCTTTCCAGCAGTTTGGGGCACCCAGAAAAAAGACTGTCCAGAGAAGAAAAGGTGAGCGCTACCATCACTCCTGTGTCATTCCAACCAATCCAACTGAGAACTTGTTGTCAAACCTCAAGAGGGAGTTGGACAAGCAAAAACCCACGAATTCTGACAAACTAAGCATGGATTGTACAAGAATGGGCTGCCATCAATAAGGATTTGGCCCAAAAGTTGACTGATGGCATGGCTGGGCAAACAGCAGAGGTCTTGAAAAAGAAGGGCCTACACTGCCAATATTCACTCTTTGCATAAATTTAATGTAAATGTCAATATAGGCCTTTGAAACTTATGAAATACTTGCAGTAGGCAAGTACCCTAGACACTAGACCACCGTCACCCCGGTATAGAACACAGGATTTAGTTTACTTGTGTAAACAGAGGGGACAAATACCATAATTGGCAGCACACACTTCATGTTAGTGTTTTATGTTAGTGTTAATGTTTTGATCACTGTCCTTTCTTTCACATCACAGTTCATAATCCCAATTGCTTGTGGTTATTCACTTCTTTCGGCCAAGAGCACATAGGTGAATTACGACTCCTCCACACACAGATTCAGGCATGAGTCAGTGAGTAACTAACAGCTGTCTTCTATCAGCAGTCTCTCTTAAAGCTGGCAAAACAACTATGTTGCTGTAACCACTCAATGGAAAAGGGCTTGTACAGAAAAGAAAATTGGGATTTTCCAAATTTGGCCTGCCACTATTACTTATAAAAGTATCCACTGCTATGTATGTTAAGAGGCAATGTTACAATTTCAAACAGTTACATTAAAATGACTGATAATTACTGAAAAAATTATATTCGCTTTCATGGGTTCACACTGCACACGTTTAAAGTCCAAATGAGCTTTTGGCAAAGCTTCCTGTAAAGTGAAAGTGACTATTCTTGTCATTGTGAAACGCAGCACAGCACAACAACGAAATTTAACCTCCACATTTCACCCATACAGACGTGCAGCAAGGGGCAGCTATTGAAAGTGCCCAGGGAGCAGTGACAGGGACGGTACCTTGTTCAAGGGTACCACAGGCAACCTACTGGTGAGGGAATCAAACAATCATCTGATCCAGGGCCAACTCCCTAACCACTAGGCCACTGCTGCCCAAATACAGTATTGTGACACTCACTATTCTGATTCTCCACAACTGATTCTCTAGACCAGTAAAGTGATCATTTTATGTTGTCCTTTGCATCCCACTGTTTTTTCCTGGTTATTTCAAACATGTACTATAAACAATCATTCCCAGGATACAACTTCAGCTTCACAATGCCATCACCCCCACAGGGGTCTGCTGTATACATGTATTAGTAGTTAACGCTGTCTGCTACAGGTCACAGGTCATGCCTCATTAAAGGTTAAAATGAGCTTAACGAAAATATTCCCAAAAGACATAACTCTCCACAAGCTGCTGTGCACACGGTCATAAATGTGTTTGCTTTGGGTGTGTGTGACGATTCCATTAGTTACAGTTTTCACTCAGCTAAGAGGGGGCCACTTGACCATCATGAAAAATAAAATTAATTATCAGACATAGTCAAAGATATAGATGTGGAGTCAACTCGAGGGTAACTAATATCTCTAAAACAGATACTGGTTGACACTAGGGATGGGGACAGATGTAAATACATCTGAATAAAATATTTAATAATTACAGACTTGGCTGTATTCAAGCTGGAAAGAACCATTCTGCCAAAACATACTAGTTAAAATTATCTATCACTATTGCAGCACTGTATATTTAATCATCTTTTATGAACCAATATATATTTCAATAATGAAAAAGACTGCAGTTTGCTATATTTGATTTAAGAATTTTTTAAAAAAATCAACTCACAATCCCCCCAGACTTCCATTAGCAATATGCTGATGAAACTTTCAGTCTAAACACTCAATCTCTAAACAAGCTAAATCATTGTGGAAATACAAGATAGCGACTCCAGCTGTGATGACCATTGTGTGTTTATTAGATATTCATGTGCTTCCGAGCAGATCTAAATGAGGGTGTTCAAAAATAGTTTTTGTGAAGCTCTACTCAACTCAAACAACTGGAAACCTGTGTACCATGCGCAGCAGTGAAGTAATTCCCAGTAACTCACTCCCTTTTGCATTTTTGAGAAGGCCATAGAGAGACTGTTTACTGCTCAAAGAACTGGAACAAAGGTCACCCCTGACTTTAATGACCAACCGCCAACATTCTTTCCTGAAAGATTTGTTTCAGAAATTTGTTTATTTATTAAAGGCTGTCATTTCCTACACTCTCTTGCACATACACTATAATTCTTTTACAGTTTCACAATTTACATTAAGAAAAGGTAAAAGTAATTTGTCCTCAGTAAACTCAAGCGTCTAAATAAATTTAAAAAATGAAAGAAAATAAGTTAATGTAGGGCATAAAATTAGAGCACATAAATTAAGCCTTAATATAATGAAATAAAAAGCAACAGAGCAGCATGTTAATTTGGGTTTTTGTGACAAATGCGAAACAGTTTATTTCTAATAATTAAGTTATATGGCTTTTTTTTTTTTGAGGAAAAGACAGTCTTCCACGTAATAAGCCTTTTTAACGGCTTCATGGGAAGTTGCCAGGGCACGCACATGTGCATGCACACACATACAGAAACACACACCCATGTTCTTTCTCTAAGCAGAGATTTGCAGTGTACACTCTAGAACAGAGACACATTTGTAATTGAACCCGAATGTGAACCATGTAACTTCACTCCTGTCTTGAAACTGCTTTGGACCACATCTGGATTTTCTCTTAGGCACAGAGATTATTCAGAACTAATGCAAAAACAGTGAAGAGTGCTCCAAATATAGTTACA